>JAODUD010000134.1:20540372-20558258 GCA_026784285.1 Stomatorhinus walkeri
GGGGCTTGGCTTGCATGTCCCCAAGCCGCATTCGCCCACAGCCAGGGCAGCTCTCCACCCACTGAGGGAGCATTCGTTAGCACAGAGCCCAGGACTAACTGGCACCCATATGTTAGTAAGTAAAGCTGCATGGGCTTAGAAGGCAGCAAGACCCAGGAAAATGTATCATACATTGTTATAAGCAAAAGAACACTTTGGTTTTGTCACGTAGACATGTGGAAAATAATATTTATAGTAACGACCACAGCATTTGTACAGCTATGACTGTGAAATATTATTTTCCATCTTGACTATAGGTTACTGCAAGTGATGACATATGCAGAGTGTCTCTGAATGTCACTGAACACACCTTGATATAAGCATGAAAAAGGGGGTCGCCCATCTGTCTCCGTGCAAACTCCATGATGTTCTCCTCATCCCGGCAGTAGCGCAGGTATGAGGAAAAACGCTGGCTGAACTGGCAAAAGCAGGACAATGGCAGAGAGGCACGTGCAGGAAAAAGAAACAAAAGCCAAAAAACTAATGTCAACTTAACTGTTGACTGCTGGCTAGGATATGCTCCACCCCCCCCCCTCCCCCAACCTGGACCAGTTAGAGGACAGACGAATGGATGGATGGCTGGATGGATACACAAAGATTGATCTGCAGAAAACTGACACTCACAAAGTCCAGAGAGTATATCAAACCTAGGTCGTGGGTCATTTAATTAACTAGGTGGGTGACCCCACCAATGTAGGTGCTTTAATGGATGTAACTGGTCCCTCCCCCAGTACCTGTAGGAAGCCCTCCTCCAGCATGAGTGGTTTGAAGGGACCCCCAGTACGCCGGGCTTCCAGCAGCATGGGGAGCATCACCTCCTCCCAGAAGCGTCGATGAGCATCCAAAACAGAGGGCAGGTTAGAGAACAGGTACTCAGGAGTCATCTGGGGAAAAAATGAACTGTTGGAAAGGTGTAGACTGAGGTGTACTTTCCTAAATCGGTAAAAATCTGCACGCAGCAAGAAATAGATGCAGACAGAAATAGTGGGAGATGCGTAGGTCAGTGTAGATGTAGCCAGGGAGCAGAGGCAGACCAACCTCAGCCCTAGGTGTACATGAGAAGCAAGTCTGTGCTCTCTAGTCACCAAATATGGCACTCTAATGGAGAGAAAGCAACAGCTTCCTTTTACTCAGAATCGGGTGTTTACATCGATGCCTTTGTGTTTCTTTGAAGCCCCTTTTTAAAGGAATCAACGGGAGACCAAACGCCTCAGGACTGGAGCAGGCACACTGCATGTCCGTGAAGCTGAGGGTCCCAGGCAGTGGTAGCATTAGCCACGGTTCATTAACCTCAGATGGAAACAGTCAGAGTCCAGTTAATCTCAGAACTTTTCTTTGCTGTGGGGGATGCAAAATGTGTCAGAGTTGTTCCCTCCTACGCACGGTCTAGTTTCCACTTCTTCAGCGGTTTCTCACTGTCAAGTTAAGGCTGAATGGACTGACAGGGGGGGTCAAAGGAAGCATGAAAGAGAGACACAAAGCTGTGCAGAGAGACCTCCTGGCAAAACCCTCGACGGGAGTCACCCCGAAATTAACACAGCTGTGGGGGACATCGATAGGGCAAAAAACACCTAAAGTGATGTTGTCTACAATAAATATTAAGGCATTTGGAGGATGCTCATGTGAGGAATGTGACAGGTGTTTCATAAGCATGGCAGGACTGGAAATAACTGGAGAAGGATAACGGGCAGTGAACTGACCTCGTGCAAAAATCCGTTCCTGTGCAGATGGGTGAGAGCGCCCAAGACAATCTGATGGAAAGGGTGCGATAAGTCAGTCAGCGAATGATTCATCTTCCGGCGCACGTGACCCTCTGCGTTCCCCCATTGCACATTTAGGGGGGCCGAGGGGGGTAGCACACAGGAACAGCGCATCTCCTTTAAGAAGGGTCCCACCACCCCAAACGACTGCGACATTGTAACGGGGCACGCGGCCCATGGCAATGTCGGATGCAAACCAGCTCCTTTGTGGTCACACGGCCAGATAATTTGATTTACTTGAATGGGGTATTAAAAATGACTCACGTCTGTGACAACAGTCAGCTTGGAGATGTAGTTCAGCTCGGTGTACAGAAGTTCCCAGAGGGCTTCTTGCTGGTGCCTTGCTGACTTATCCATTGCCTGAATGAGGAAATCAGCCATTTCTTAACACATCCATCTCAAATATGCATAGCCTGTCATGAATGAGAGGCTATTTGCATTCAAACAATGCCTGATAATGCTGAGCAATGTACATTTCATAAGGACTGTATCATAGTGCACTGTATAATCATTCCATCACCTTAACCACTTGTGCAGTACTTGGCTGCAATAGGCCCCAAGCCCCAGGGACTGAACAAGGGGGAACCTGAACAGGATAGCCATCCATCACAGGGAAAACTCTTAGTCACGTCAGAGACACCTGATCAGAAATGTCATGCATGCAGAACCATGGGTAGGAACTGAAGACCCAGAGTGCATCTGTGAGGCCAGCCTCATTGTGTAATAATAATCAAACATATTAAATATAAAAAAATATTGGTACCACTTTACAAAAATACTACCCTTATAAAGGGTAAATGAATGGTTTAAGATGAAGTTATTAATTAAGCTGTAACACCTTTAGACAATTATGAGCAAGTTGTAGCAGGGTTTTATTTAATGAGTTTTAATAAGTTGCTATCATTTATAAGTGGTAAAAGGGAGCCTTATTGTAAAATGGTACCAAAGTATTAAATATACTAATCAATACTGAAATAATAATAATGTGACCTGGTGTGACTGGACAATGTTGGTCCAGTTGTCCTCCAGCGGGACGCCAGCCACATCAGTCTGGTTATCAGGAAGAGCTGGCAGCGGGAAAGACTCCAGAGTCGATTTAAAGGAGTCCTGATAGACAAAGTGCACGATAGATCAAGCAGTCAAGACACGTTGTCGTTTACCTCTCATTTAATTAGGTGCAATTTTACCTAATCTGGGTTAAATTTAATTGACTAAATGCTTCAGAACTTATTCAATTGTGAATATTATTAATAACTGATATTAAGAGGCTGTACTGGGAGAGGAGGGGAGGGAAGGCGAGGGGAGAGGACAGGTGTGTGGAAACAGACATTACTACATACAGTATTACTTACTCATAAGACTTAGTTAAAATTACAACAATGCAGAAAGTTTCTGGTTATAAGTGAATTCCAACAGGACACCGATGTCTGCACAGCATCAGACAGGATGAGTATAGATTGTAAAGAATTTCCGCAGACTATTTAATCCACAATAAATCAAAGTTGGGGGCTGTAAGTGATCATGTTATGGGACAGGGAGAAAAATCATGACCCATATGGAGTACTGGGTTTGCAGGTTTGAATCGATTGGGTTCATTGCTTAAAAATAAATGCATCCCACCTGATCTTTGTAAGTAAATATCAGCTACTATATTAATAGTGATTATTTAATCATTCTAATCTGCGAATGTACATCACATTCTAATCTGCGACACTTTTTCATGAAAATGTTTCTGCAGGAGGGTCATTAGGTGCTGAGCTCAGAACTTGTGGGGAAAACTGAAAATTCTGATGTGGATTTTTAAAAAATAACATTAAAGATTCCCAAAGCAGGGACTGCAAGCATTGCGATCTGGACAAGAGTTGGGAAAGCAGCAGTAGTCTGTGAAGCAAGTGAATAATTGATGGATTACCTCAAGGGTTGGAGCTCTGTCAGAATGGCCCTGGTTAAAGAAGACCTGCCTGAGTGCAGGCCGATGTTTGATGTTCGCTTTTCTCACTGTCACAAAATCGTAAATCATTGGCTTTTGCATTTTCTGAAATGAAGCATAAAATTATCAACACTTTGCACTGAAGCAAATAACTAAAATAAAAATGATAATAAAAAACCAATGTGCCCATGGTGATAACCACAGTTGCACGGTGTTAAGATTAAGCACTCTGTAGTCATTTAACAAAGACAAAAATCAGCTCACAGGTGTGCATGCCATTTATGCGCTATAACATCGCTTACAAGGCACCCAGTCCTCAAGGAGCCCTTATGCTCCACATTTTTGCTCCCTCCCAGCTGCCAGTGGGATAAAAATGTGGACTGCCTGAGGAATCCTCCTCTGTATTTTCTGTTTGTGTGATTGCTGGTGGAGGTCAGCAGGAACTGCAGTCAGGTAAAGTACCTGATATCCCAGAGTGTTGAACTTGTGTTTGTCTGCTGCACCCTTGTGGTGATTCTGTGTTGCTGCACTTGAAATTTCACCTTCAACCTCAGAATCCATTTCCATCGCAGCCTCACTCTGTTTCTCTACCTCTACATCTGACACCTGCACCCTTGGTCCCGAAGCACTCAGGTTCGCTTCGTCTGGACATTCGACATCACCTTCTCTCAGGTGTGAATTTGCCATTTTGGCAGAGGGGTTGCTGTCAAGAGAAATGATGTTATTGTGGTTTCTGTGACTGCTTCTAATACACATTAACACACAATTAGAGAGAAGTAACATGTGAGACAATAAGAGAAAACAACAAGAGAAAAGTAGTAACCTTTTCCTAAGAAGAGGTAAGTTAAAACAAAAGGGAATCTTTCTGTGCTGGAGAACATATTCAGCATCCACAATGGAGTCAAAAACAGTTGCCGATGTTACACCACTAAAGGTATCTTCTGAGTTCAAACCAATTTTTTTTTTCTTTTCTCCTTTGTCGTTCTGTATGAAATTAATTGCCAAACTTCTAATAAATACATGTGTGAAGTTGTAGGCTTATTTAGGTTACACTTTATTTGAGGGGGCACAGGTTACAAATCATAAATAAATATAGTAACTGCATGAAGCACATAAACCATTATGATTAATTAATTATGAACAAACTTGGGATCAGTACATAACTGTTTATGGTTAATTAATACATTAAAGAAGATTGCACTACTACATTATTGGTCCCTCTCAAGTAAAGTATTATCCTTATATACATTTAGATTTATCTTATTTAACAGGTGCATTTGTGAAAGCAGCATACAAGCGAGGCAATAGCACATTACAAACACAGCTGTTGTCATGGAGCTGCCAATGACTGCCCAGGATGATGTGTACTGTAATCTGTATGCACGCAAGAGCTAGACCATCCACCAAATCAAACAAGAACCTAACAAGACAAGTATTAAATCGGCGTGACACCAAGAGCATCAGGGGAACATGGAGTGGTGGTGGTTATTAAAGGTGTCTCTGGCACTTGTTATCCCTCGACATCAACCCTCACAGGTTGCCAACAGCTAACAGTAAGGACATTGTGGTTAAATTAAATTGACATCATGGCTGTAAGCAGCTACTTTGTATACAAAAACATGCCGGTGAATGTACTAATTGCCATTTTAGTAAAAATCAATGAACACTCTGCCTCCATGGGCAGTGCATTCAGGCACATTCACACCCACAAGATCTTGATGACAGGAGAGCTCAATCCCAGTGCAGCATTACCCTCTAAAGCCAGACTAGGTTTAGCCTGACATCTGATATGGAAACATGACAGTGTATAAGGAATGTATGACCAAAATAATGTGTAAATATACAGTAAGAATCTGCACCCTCAAGATAGCAACCTAATCCACAGCTCCATTAATCCACAGGACATAGCCATTCCCAATCATTGTCCTTGTTATACTGGTACAGAACGTAATTGCCTCTAAATTCACACTGTTGATCCTTAACCTGTCTCAAACACCTGAGAATTAATTAAACAGACAATGCTTTCAATAATATCTGAAATTTATTAACTCTTGTCAGCTATTATGTCTCGGAAAACGCAAGTTACCTGTCTTGTGCTGGCTCCGTCTTGTTTTTATGAGTCCTAAAGCATTTTATGTTAGAGCAGTCTCCTAGTTTCTCCCTCCTACTTATAAACCTGCCCAGCTGCAACCTGCAGAACAAGAAAGGCAAGATTCTTACCACACTAATTGCTAAACTCTGTTCACTCTCATCACTTTGTTTCCCACTGAGTCTCTAAGGAAATACGCCACACGCCTTTTTGCATTTCACGCTGCTTGTCAGCCCCTCATTCTCATTTGTCTGGTGCCTCCCTTTAATTGAGTAACTATACGTCAGAGATGGGGATGGTTGACTATGGCATTAAAAATAGAGAATTCAGGAGCAATGAGACATGGTAATTATCTAAAGTAAAAATAAGCTTGTATAACATCAAGACAATACATTCATCCTTTTACGAAATGCTTATCCTGACTGGGGGGCTATGTGAGGCTGCAGAGGTGCTGCTAGAGATTTTGGACCCTCAACCCAGACCAATCCCATAATGTGCTACATTTTTCAAGGACCCAGTCACTCAGCGGCCCAAGAGTAATCCTACCTCTGCCTCCCCCCCCCCCTTTCCAGCACCGCTGTTTAGCAGCATAGGGAACGAAGACACCAATAGCCTAACAGAATGTCTTTGGATTGTGAGAGGGAGCAACAAGGTGCACAGATATTCTAAGAGGAAAAGAAAGTATAATATCATGAATATATACATATATATATTATATCCACCTTCTACCTGGGGGAAATATATGGGACCTGTAGAGAATATGCAAATTCTCTTTATGTACTGAAAGAAAATGTTTAGTTTCTCACTTTTTTGCAATCCTATTTTGTTGTAATTATGTCTTGTGCATTTTCCAAGCACTCTGCCTATGAATTAGTTTAGCAAAAAATCTATCCAAATGCTTACACTGTTCAGGGAAAAATAAAAGAAAAACTTGTTTTACCTACTTTGGTAACGTTATTTTATCTAGATTTAAATTTTTTGTTTGGAGATTTTAGATTTAGGAGTTGTTTTAAAGTTGTCTATCAGTGAAACTGCATATAAATTATTAAACACCCAATTCAAACCATGTTAGTTGATAATTGAGCAAATTGTGCAAAATCAAAAGTCTGCTTCTGTACAAATCTTTTTATGCCAGAGATAACAAGTAATAATCACGGCACAGATTACAAAACAAAATGGTGGCAGGAATCGGGGCTGGGAGATAGGTGAGAATCAAAAGCCGACCCAGAGGAATGCGGAAAGACCGCATGCTGATCGACAAATGTACACACACAATCACACTGAGTAATGATGCATGCATTCACATTCAAATTAATATTTGAAAAAGTGTGCTATAACCTTAATAAAACACACTACTTTTGTTTATAAAGACCTGTATTCTCATGACATGACACATTCATAAAAAATGTACAGAAATTCAATGCAGAAAAGAACTGTTAGACCATGGAAGAAATTAAATGAACCAACTTAAGTTTAAAATTGATTATGCAATTACTAACATAGGGTGTCTTCTCTGGAAATTGAAGAATCTCCGTTGTTTAAAATAGCTTTGGTAAAAATGTAGATAATGCTTTTTAAAGTTTGTCTGTTGCAAAATGTAGATATTGAAAGCATCAAGTGAAACATGCGAGCTTTGTACAGAAATGCTGTGGAAATTAACTGTTATGCCCTGAAATTTGAGATTGAGGGTCTGCTCTTTATAGCAAATATTACAGTAGTTACATTAAAAACGTAAAATTATGAGTTGCTATTACAGTGATTTTCAATGAATCTGAATCGCTCAACTGGAATGGAAATAAAATGAAGAAGTCCTGCATTAGTGTGGCATACATGACATTCATACCCAACATGGTATCAAATTTTCATACATTAATATCACATTATTCAGGCATAAGAAATATGCTGCAGGGGGCATCAATGTGCTACTTCTCAGGTGCCTCAATGATCACATGTCATCTTGTTATGTTGCAAGGAGGGTGGGGGGGTTCAAGCAACACAATAGAACTGATACCCAACTGGTTAAACCTTGTCAAGGCCTGGAAAGTGAAACTACTGGCCAACCTCAAACTGGCTGTGTTTTCAGTTCACAAAACATGAGGCTGTGGTGCTTCAAAATTACAGATGAGATCACCTTGCTGGATGACAGAGACAAACACAAGGAGGTACACATGTGGGGAAAAGGGGGAGCATCTCTAAGGAATCAGAATTGAATAGAAAAGCACCAGACATGGCACCCACCCCGCCACGTGTAGCAACACTCCGGCATGCTTCAGTCCAGCTCTGATAGTTCACTGAGTCACGTAAGTTGATATGCCGTCACTGGTCAGGTGACAGCACAGAATCAGGAACTGGAAAGTAACATGAGCACCTCAGCCTGGCCCTGATGCCTGGTTTAGAGTTTACAGGGTTGAAAAAGTACTGTCGGTTTCCTCTGTAGGCGTTCACCGGCTGGAGGGCCACAGTGCCCCTGGTGGACACCAGGCGAGTTTAGCAAGGCATGACACTTCTTAGTTATTCCAACCAACGTGTCTCCCATGTAAGCTGTAAGAAAAAGTCCTGATACATGTGGATATTTGTGTGTCTGTGTCCACATTCTTGTATGCATGTGTGTTTACACACTTACACGCCTCTAAAGGATCTGAAAGTTGGCCTCAATGGCCTCCGCACCCGCCGTCAGTCCCATGCCCCTCAGTGTTTCTGTCATCTCCAGGAGCCGTGCCCTGGAGAGTGTGTCCACCTTGTCCCCCCTGCCGCTGTCACACCACACTTTCAGCATCTGGAACTGGGCCTCTTTGCAGGAGTGATTATCCCTCTCTGCCCACTCGATGTCCCTCTCAGACACACCCAGGCAGCGGACCAACTCCTTGAAGCGGCTGGCTGGGACGTGCTGCAGCAGGAAGTAGATGAAGTGGCAGGCTGAAAAGGCAGAGAGGGGACGCCCCCCTCATGGTTAGTGTGCTGTCTGCACCAATGCCTGTACACCACACCATTACCACCAGGGGGCACCCAAAACACACGTAACTCACTCTTGAATCCACGAGGGATGCAGTCCGGGAGCTCTTCCTGCGCACCGGGATCCTTCCGAACTGGGAGCTCGTGTTCGGGCAAGGGGATCAGGGCTGGATGTTCTTTCACCATTTTCCCATCTTCATTTACGTAGGACAGTAAATTCTGATAATGATAAGTCAGCTCCACATCAATACCATGCTGACAGTGGCATGCACAGCACATGGCGCATTCATTATCCCTTGGATTGCTGCTACACACGCAACCCATATTACACTGTCTGATACTGTACAATGCTCTAATAACATGCGATTATACCTTTATTTCATTTCTATGTTCATCATCATTATTCAAAACATCGCAACTGAGACTCATGGTGGATACCTTAGATATTTCGCTGTCAGAAGATACCGGACTGACTACAATCTCTTGGCTGTGACGGAGACGCCTCTTTTGAATAAACATGCAGATGACGATTAAAATGAACACAGTCGTGAAGACTGTCACCACCACCATGAACGCCAGATGCCAGTCTGAAGGGGAGAGAGAGACAGACAAAATGTGAACAGTAGTTATACATGCTAACTGTGACATTGTTATATTCCCAGAGATCCATGGGAATACAGAAGAGCTCTCGGCGTTCAGGCCCGACCTGCACCTTCTCTGCATAGATGGCTGCATTTCTGGTCACCATTGCACCTGAAGGAGGGAATTGTGAGACAAGAAGCTGACAAATATCCATCCAGCCATGTCCTGCCTCTTTAAAAGAAGTGTGGTCACAAAGTGAACTGCACTACAAAACAGGAACACAGACACACGACTCACGTTTTGCATTCTTCGCATATCTTGTTGCTGTTGCGATAAAACTTCTCCTTACAGTCACATTCTCTGTTAGTGGACCCTGAACCTGAAGGGACAAATGAAAGGTTTAATGTTAGAAACCTGAAGCGTGCAGCACATAGATGGCTGTAAGCAGCCTCCTCCCAGTATGGGGCATGAACGTGTAACTCACATGCGATGCGTTCCTGCTCGCCCTCACCGCAGATAGTACATTTCAGACATTGCCAGGTGAAGTCTGAAATAAACTGCTTGAAAAATCCTTCATTGCAAACACATTGGCGGTTTTTTTTGTGTGTGCATGGAGACAGCTCACTTTCGTCTGTGGATGGAAAGGGAGAAGTGAGCTGAGATAGCCGCAGTAGCTATGGCAACCCTCAACGACGGGCAGAAGATGGGCATTGGCCGTTTCATTTTCTGGCTCAGAACTCGGCTGGTTATGAAATTTGCCCTTTCTGATATGTTCGTGTAGATTCTTTTGGCCCACTGAGGTTCAAAAACATTCTTTGCAAAATATATTATTAGTTTATGTCATAGAGGAATAAAATGCTTTAGTGTAAAGGTCTAAGCGCTATGATACCTATGATGCTTTGCATTGCAAACAAAAAGTACAAACTATATTCCACTCTGTATTTTCTGGAATTTTCTAGAAAATTATCAGAAATATTTGACTCTACATCAGCTTTCAGTTCCGCTATTTCTCACATTTCTATTACTTTATGAAAGGATTGAAAAACAAAAGCTAAGTTCAAGCAGCTCAAGTTCTGGCAGAAAAAAAATATTTACACAGTGAAGCAGGCCAGAGACACAGTTTATTACCCAATCCATGTTTTCCTGTCACAGGAAATGTTGATTTTGCAATGTTGTTGGCCAGAAGAGCAGCTCAGAGCAGATCATTAGGCATTACTTATTTTTACTTACTGGATTTGCAAGACGTGCATCGAAAGCAGTTTGGTGCACTGTTGCTGTTCTCTATGAAATAATCATTCGGACACTGCTTGCAAATGCTTTTGAGGTTACTGCTTTCACAATCCCGTTCCAGAATGAAACCTGAAAAGCAGAAAATAACGGCGACATGAAACATGAGTGGAGGATTTCCAGCGGACGGGGATAAGGAGGCCCCAGAGGTCCGGTCAAGGGCGTAACTTTGGCTGGAACATTGGGAGGGTTGAGGTCTTCACCCATTACGGGGGAAACATGATTATTGGGGGGGTTGTATTAGCCGGTTTTGATTTATTGGGGGGGCTACAACCCCCCCATCGCCCCCATAATTTTCACCCAGGGGTCCGGTAGCTAACCTGCATGGCACTTGTTACAGCAGTGGCCCTTTGTTGTGCTCCAATATTCATCCCCTGCACACTCCTCTTCAGCTGACTTGTCAAGGGAAAGCTCTGGCGATGGACAGGCAGGAGCAGCCAAAGTCTGAAACACAAGGGGTATCTGCTGAAGTGCAGAGATAAAGGCGAGGCGGAGGAAAGGACCACATTACGTCAGGAAGAAGGGTGACTAGTGGTAGGAGAGAAGAACCCTAGAAAACTCTTTGTAGGATTTAAGGACCCACGGTGATTTTGTACAGATAATACAGATTACCTAATGGTGTTCAGTGATAAATTTCCTTCCTTCTATCCATCCATCCATCCGTCCAACTGCCTATCCTGGACAGAGTCTCTCCCAGACTACTCCCTGACTGAGAACCCAGTCCATCACAGGGAAATTACCCTGTATAGGCGATTACTCAAACACACACAATCATTTCCTAAGGTCTGTTTAGAAATGCCACTTAATCCAACTGTATGTCTTTGGACTACAGAAGTAAATGCAGGGGAAGATGAAGACTCACATAAAATAAGTGGGACCCAGGCGAGGCTACAGTGTTATGACATCACATATGCAACAAACAAGCAATAAACAAAACAAAAAAAGTGTGAAATTCAGAGGGTAGCAAGTAATACTGTTGCATCACAACAGGATTTGAATCCCACTCCCCTTATTTTTGGCCGTGCATGCTCTCCGTGTGTTACACTGGTTATCTCCTGCTAACAAAACGTGCAGTTTGGTGAACTACTGTCTGTAGAATTTCTCTGTCGTGTGACCTGCAATGGACTAGAATCCTATACAACTCTGCATTGGATAATTGCTTGGAAGAAGGAAGTATCTGTACGGCATAAATCCAATGTAACACCACAAATGTATTAACTACATTAAATAATGAAAAGACTAATGAAAAGATTATTACACTGAAAATAATATACACATTAAGACCAAGATTAAGATTCACTCTACTGATGCCAAGGGGAAAGGGGCTGGTAGCGGTTAAAGTTGTCATAGCATTAGCATTTTCCCCATACAAATGAATGAGCGGGCCCCAAAAATATATGATTGCAGGATTGTGTGTGTGTGTGTGTGTGTGTGTGTGTGTATGTCACTGTGTGTCTGTGTATGTGTGTGTCTGTGTGTGTTTCCCATAAGTCGCTCTATTTTTGTTATGCAGGAGACCCAAACTCTCCAGTAGACGCAAGAACTAAGCAATGCACGCCTCGTTCATAATGGCATATAATGAAATATATTAGATTGCATCTTTTGCTGGTATAGCAAACTGTTAGACAGTAACTATCTTGAGACACTGCTTACATTACTAATAGTTTTTGAGTGAAGTTGATAATAAACGTTTGTTAGATTATCGCATTACTAAAATGACGCGCACCTGCTGATTTATGTTTTTTTTTTAATAAACTCACCACCACAATAGTTAGAATAAATATCTTCCTGAACGAACTGTTTTCCTGCTTTCCGTCCATAATCTCACTCGATCTTCATAATCGCCATTAAGATCACGATCCACCCTAAAATGCACAGGACATATGCACACACTTTGACACTTATAAGAAAAAAAGACAAAGCTATACACTTCAGTATATATAGTTATTGCTTTTCAAATTCTACAAATAAATACTGTGTATATTGTAATAATACATTGCGCAAGAGCACACTTTTTGTCCCCTTCAAGCGACATTACGTTTCATTACAATCCTAAAATCGCTCGAAGACAACATTTGACTCAAACTTGGATTTCTTTTCCACCGATTTGTAGATGTTTGATTTTTTTCTTCCAATACAAACCTCAAACCAATTTCAAACATATTTTCCTTTACATTTTACTTTCACTTTTAAAATTACACCCACGTAAGCTTTTCAAAGATCGATGCACTACTTTGTAAATTTCATATATGCGATTCGTTTAATTAGTCCATCGTTACCTTGAGGAATGAATCCGACTTGATCTAAACTGTTCTTTATGATAATGTCCGCTGTTAAGAGTAATAAATGTAGACTAGATTAGTTACCCCAGCACCAGACCTCCAGACATTCACATTAACTTAAGTGCATTTCCTCATTCGAAGGAGGGCGGATTTAACTGGAAACGATACGTACGTCCTGTATTGTGGCTACAATTTAAAAAGATTATGTAAAACGTACAGAAGGCATAACCTAAATAAATAGGTTATGGATTTATTCCTACTAATAATTAAATAGGACTCGGGTGTGTTCAAACAAATAAGGGCATTTTGTTTATTTTAAAGACGGGCTCATGAAAATGAAATAAAGCTTTTTAAAAAAAGGGTCCACCAAAATTCCTTTGCAGATTTTAATGGGAAACTGCTGTATACGCAAATGTGACAACAGAGTTAATCTCTAGAACATTTTACAGAAGTTTCCACTACGTTGCTGGCATCATATGTGATGACGATTTTTTTCACTTATATCTTTAATTGTTCGTATACGTTTGCAGCATCGATCTCTCTGATTACTGGGGGGGGGGGGGGTTAGAACCCCCCACCCGCAATTTATGCCCAGTTAGCACAGGGCACAGAACTAGGGCAGACCCTTAATGTGATCCCACAACACTGCAGGGAACTTTTTGAGCAATTTATATATACTAAATAGCCTGGTTATGTTCTTGGACTATGGGAAAGAATCAGAGTGTCTGGAGGGAAGCCATGCAACACAGAAATTGAACTGTTTGGAGCCATATGATTTTTAAAATTCATTTTATGGTTGGATTTGTGGATATCTTTTATAAATTGTATATGCTGGATATATCCCTCAAATGAAAAATAACACTGGAGCTGGTTAAATTTCTATTTACTAAGATTTACAAACAGAAACCTAGATTTAAGTCATATGTCATAAAAGGTTTGCCATGCATTACCAAGTACTTCCTGTGCAATCAGCCATGTCCTGACCCCAAATGATACACACGGTGCAGCAGCTGTTCAGACTAAGCACACATCCACAGCCTATGGTATATGAGAATGACCTTTCCTGGACGGCAACAATGGAAACTCAGCCAGAGGTGATCTATGATTTTTGTTTAGATCTCATAAAGCCATCCATCCCTCCACCCATACACACACAGAGCTGTGTAATCATATCTTTTTGGGGACTGTTCATTCATTTCTATGGAAAAAATGACTTTGTCCAACTCTTATGACAAGCAAATATTAGAAATACTTAAAACAAATATAACTGACTGGTTATCAGTATTTTACAGCTTATAATGACACATTATTTAGCCAAAAGGACTGGTACTTTTGGTTTTGAAGAAGGCATATCAGGTGTAACTTTAGTGCACTGACATTCACTTTGTGCTGGAATTCTACTTACTAATGTCAGAGCTTGATTTGATCTTGGCCCTCATTATTGTGTCCTAATAATCACAGTAGCCACCTCTCTGCCTGGTCCCAGATCAGTTTGTGAGGTTTAATGAACTGTCTGCTCCTCATTTCTGTTGGATTGTCTTCTGTATCACAACTGGTAAGTCACAATTTTTGATAAGTGTTTGTTATTTTTATGTTTGTAATGACTAGAAAGACGCGGCTAATAATTGAACAGAGGGGCTCAAATTAAAATTTTGAGTAAAGAAGGGTTCTCTCATCGCCAAATGGCCAGAAAGTTAAATGTTTCTAAGCATGCAGTGACCTACTGTTTCCAGAGAAAAAAGGTTGACAAGAAGCAACAGTGACCAGAAATGGTCCGGGGCAAGGAAAGTGACACCAAATGCTGAATCAATTAGTTGTGACGTGCTAAAGAAATTGGAAGATGACTGCAGAGGTCTGAGGGCTGCGATTAATGTGAACAGAGGGAAATTGGTATCTCTTAATATAGTCAAGCAAAGATTGAGAGCAGCTGGACTGCATGGTTGAGTTGCTGCCAGAAAACTTTTACTTCCTAGTTTTATCAAGAAAAAGAGACTACTACAGACTAAACAACACCAAAACTAGCATAGTCAGAACTGGGAGTAAGTTTTGTTGATGGATGAAAGTCCATTTATGGGACAAATGTGGCCAACAAGTTCAAAGTGATGGTCTATAAATGAGACAGAACTGTTTGCATGCTTTAACAGGTGCTGGGAGGGTTTGGGCACAAGTTATTTCCAAAAATTGTTGAAAAGGATGTTGTGAATATGTGTGGCTGAGATAAAGACATTGAGTTTGGGTTTTGATGAAACTCATACTTAGGCACTCACATTCATTAAATTGCACTTACAATGCACAGTAAATTGTTACATAAAACATCAAAACCAGTCAGTTACATTTGATCTAAGTGTCTCTGTTATTTTCTTATAATATAAGTTTGAAAAAGCAGAGTATCATTATTTTTTTCAAAAATCAGAGGGTGGGCCAAAACTTCTGGCCTGTAGTGTGTGTGTACATATGTATATATCACACCATACACACACACACACCGATCAAGCATAACATAAAAACCATAGACAGGGGAAGTGAATCACATTGATTATCTCATTAAAATGGCACTTATCAAGGGTGCAATTATATATTAGAAGCAAGTGAACAGTCAGAACCTGATGTTCTGAGTTGATGTGTTGGAAGCAGGAAAATTAATAATCAATACTTTATTGATCCCTGTGAGTAAGTTGTCTATGAAGGGCAGCCACCCATAGAGGTGTGCAGGGAGCTGGGTGTTAAGGGCCTTGCTCAAGGACCCACAGACAAGCTGAAGCTGGGTTTGAACCGGTGACTCTCTGATTATAGGCACAGCCCACTGAGCCACAGGCTGCAATTGCAGTGTGTGTGTGTGTGTGTGTCTGTATATATATCACAGCAGCTGGAATCTAAGAGTTGAGTAGGAGAGGTTTATCACAGGGGATTATAACAATGGTTAAGGTATCAGATGATAACAGTTACACACCCCTCCCACATTGTGCCTCTTACTCCACATTGCCCCTCCCATTCATCATTGCTCCTCCCTCTCGACGTTCAGCTCCTGGCTCTCGGAAAATTGGCAAGTGGAAGTATCTGAGTGACTTTGACAAGGGCGAAATTGTGATGGCTAGACGACTAGGTCAGATAATCCCCAAAAAGACAGGTCCTGTGGTGTGTTCCCAGTATGCAGTGGTCCGTACCTAGCAAAAGTGGTCCAACAAAGACCAGCTGGTGAACCGGCAACAGAGTCATGGGTGCCCAAGGCTCACTGATGCATGTGGGGAGTGAAGGCTAGCCTGTCTGGTCCAATCCCACAGGCGAGCTACTGTAGCACAAATTGTTGAAAAAAGTAATGCTGCCTATGATAGAGCGGTATCAGAATAAAAGTGCATTGCAATTTGTTGCATAGCCACGGACCAGTCAGAGTGCCCATGCTGACCCTTGTCCATCTCCAAAACCACCTACAATGGGCAAGTGAGTGTCAGAATTGGATTATGGAACAATAAGCAATGACGCTCATTGATGACGAAAAGTGGATGCAAACGCATTCCAAATTGTTTGTATGCATTTTTACTCTTTGTTTTCAAAATCAACGTAACATTAAAAACGACGCACAAGAACGTGAACAAAAGTGAGATGAAAATGCAGAAAATCACTTGTGGAAGAAAACGCAGTACATGATGGCCCTCCCATTACTAGAACCCTATACTTAGAGCTTGTAAACTGCGGTGCCAGACAACTCTTAATCAATATGGGATACTGGCAGAAAGTCAATAAGGAAGGGCAACAAAGTAAGTGACAATTATAAATAATATTCCTCTTAGGATGTTTAATATATCGAATTGGATTAAAATATATTAAATATATAAAGATTTAATATATTATAAATAAAAAAATATAAGAGAATCCACGTTGGACTGATTATATACTTTAAGATGATCACAGTCAGTCATTGATAAAATGATTACATTTCTATTTTCATCTTAAATATAACATATTGCTGAAATAGGATTATAAGAAATGCAGCTTTGAAAAATAACACATCCACCAGAAATCAAGCTAATTTAACATAATTAACACATACCATGCGATAATAACATTGCCACATTTAATGACACACCATAGAAATTAAAAACTGTTGCAATGAATCCAAAAAGTTAAGTAAGCAGCACACATGCATTTTCAAGCAAAATTATTAAAAATTGGATACGAGTAAATGTCCGTGTGCAATGCACAATTGGTCACGAGCAATACTTCCTCATTTGTATTAAGGTTTTTGCTAAAAAAACATTTATCTGTAAAGTGAGACGAAAAATCCGCACTGTACGGCCCAAGTTCCCTGGCTCACCGAGTCACTTCATAAAAATGTTTTTTTCAAGGAATTCCTTTAAAGCATTTATTTCGGGTTTCGGTGTCCCACTTTCTGGATGTACCAAAATATTTTTATCATATGGGTAACTGAGATGGACAAAATTAAGGCATGGTAAAGAAAGCAAGACCTAAACAAAGTGTTACTCTAATGTATTTTTTGTTAGATTTGACATAAAGTTATGGAGAGCTAAGAAATAAGATTGCCCTAATTGGCTCTCCATACGTCTCACTAAACTGCGTGCCAACAAACACAAAATCAGTTCTATTGGAAAAACTGTAGAGTTTCTTAAATATACGCTAACGTTTGGTAAAGTTATTTTCGACTTATGAATAAAACTTCAGACATTTCTTTGCGTTCTTCAGTAGCGTTCTTCACTTACACCAGTTTACAGCATACATATGTTATGATACATTGTAAGGTCTGTGATTACATAGACAGTGTAAAGCAAGTATAGTTAAATGAGTGATTTATTATATCTGATTTAGCACAACAAAGACTTGTCATTTAAATATGCTGAAACATGCAGACCTGTTTTTAGTGTACTATCATTTAATCTACACTGAACAAAAATATAAACGCAACACTCTTGTTTTTGCTCCCATTTTTCATGAGATGGACTTAAAGATCTA
>JAODUD010000134.1:20571098-20583070 GCA_026784285.1 Stomatorhinus walkeri
CCCCCCCCCCCCCCCCCCCCCCCCCCCCCCCCCCCCCCCCCCCCCCCCCCCCCCCCCCCCCCCCCCCCCAAACTAATCAAGTAACTGCCTGATTTTAAACTTTAATCGATGTCTTTTGTTAAAAAAAAAAAAACTGTGGGGGTATTTGACACCCCCTGGTGGACACAGACGGCAGAGCCAAGAAACAGAGATTGTGCAGAATGAGATATATGAACAGCATCCTCAGTACCCTCTCTGCAGTCACGGTAGCAGGGCATGCATCTACTCTCTGTATTATTGAAAGCGGTGAAGGTGTCCAAGGGGCAGGGAGAGCATCCACATTCTAATCGGTATGTTCCTGGAGGTAGGAGACAGAGTTAAGCATGCAAACCCAAAACAGTGGCCAAAACTGTGAGTCCCTGGAGCTGGTTTGTGCACTATGAAGTCAAACACCGTCTCTGTGGCCCGAGCTGCATTTTACAGTGCATGAGAACCATTTAAGGGAAAGAATGTCAATAACAGGAAATTACACCACTTCTGGTAGCCCTGTGCATAATAATTAAGGATGTGGTTGTGATAGAGCATTAGATAGCCTACTCAGCATCATACTTCCAGTGAACAGAGTACAGAGAGAAAAAAAAGACAAAAGCAGCATTTCAGATATAACAATAAGACAATTAAAAGGGAACAAATCAGAAGAAAATGTTTTAAAAGAACAGAAACATTCAGACAAATGATTCTGCAATTACCTGGAGGGCAGAGGGGCCCGTTGTTTGGACAGGCTCTGCGAGGCTGCAGTCCATGGCATTAAAAAAAACCGACATGAACCAGCATTAACGGGCCATCAGGCAGAATGCAGGAGCACAGCAAGAGAAACGGCCAGAGATCATTACCATGGCAAGAGATCCGATGCCGTCCAGCAGCACCAACAGGAAGAGGGTGAAGAAGAGTACCTCCATTCTTCAGTCACCGAGCAGGCAATTTAATGATAAATGTACAATAAAGTGCTATACATCAGTTATGCTCATAGTAAAAAATGGATTAAAGAATAGAAAAATCAGCTGTCATTCTGTATCATGCAAAATAATAAAAAAAAAAACATTTAATCTGTAAAAGCAGTAATGCAGTCGATTAGGTAAACGGCATTATGCCTTCAGAATGACCCAGTATTAGTTTTTTTAAAATGCGCAAAAGAATAGCGATGTCGATTCGCCTCACCTGTGGCACGAGTCTACGTTCTCCTGTTCTCTCTGCCAGTCTTTCTTTGAGCATATCCACGTCACCGTTTCCTAACCTGTACGGGTTCCTGTCTCGCTCCCCCGCCCACACGCTCACCACAACCAGTCGTGTGTTTATATGGGCCAGAGACACACAGGGCTGCTTCGGATCAACCAGATTCATGTTTTCATCCTATGTGTCTTTTTAAGGAAGGCAGATAAAGGCTGTAGCGACACAGATGTGGAGGCTCGGGCCGTACCGGCTGTCTGGCCTCTGCTACCTGCAGTTCATACACACACCATTGTCAAAGGGAGAGGTTTAAAAGCGAAAAATACAAAAACCATGCAAATTTGCTTTGGGTGAGCAGAATGCACATAAGCAGCTATGTGAAGTCTACATAAAGTATCAGATAGATTTGGCAGTTTTAATGAGGTTTACACATATATACAGACACAGATACATGTATATATACAGAGCCTCATTTTTGAATTTAACACTGTGCATCTGTGAATATTTTTTTTTTGCAAACTAGTTCTTTGCTGTTTCCCATTAATGAAAGGTCTCTTCCTTGCTCTATGGGACTTCAGTCCTGCTTCTAGGAGCCCGATACGAACTGTCCTAGCAGTGCACTTCACACCTGCACTTAATGTTTCCCATTCCTTTTGAAGGTCACTTGAGGTCATCCTCCGATTCATGAGAAACTGTGGGACAAGTTAGTGGACATCTCTGCCATTAGAAAGTCGCCTCTGCCCTTTACTTGACTGGTTTCTGGTCGTCCCCAGTGTCTCCTGCTTCACCTTATTCTTGTGTACTGCTCTCTTAGAAATATTGAACCTGAAGCAGCCTGCTGTTTAGCATAGCCTTCTGCCAGCAGAACCATGGTTAAACCAGGATTTTAAAAAGCAGATGTTTAAAAATATAGAGTGGTCTCAATTTTTTTTTGTATCTGTGTGTGTGTATATATATATATATATATATATACATACACGCACACAAATACCTTATAAGGCAGTAAGATTTTTTGTAAAGCCACAGTGATCAATGGTACTTACAAAAGTGAAACGATGAAGACATGAATGCCTAATATATCTACATAAAAAAGCAATGAATCTCACTTGTATAGCAGAAGTGTGTCATCATGGCCCATCTCACAGCAAGGTCTTCAGAATAAGACACAGAGCACTCAGTTGTTCCATAGCAGGACTAGTCAAGACATTCCTATTCTATGCATGCGCAAATGAGGCACACGAACGCAACGCAGCATCAATATTCATAATGAAAACACTGAGACAATGAACAGACGAGTCACCGTTGCTTAGTGATCACTTTTATTCTGCACACGTCCAGAACCTCACAGCACTGTATAGGACGCACAAGGACCCGACTCGAGTGGCTGTAGATATCCATGAATGTTTACTCTCTGGGTACTGGCCCAATTTCCTAAAATCTTCACCTGTGATTCATTAATTCCTTCAGTTTAAGGTTCTTTCAATAACAGCTGCAAAGAATGGTGACTCATTTTAAAGGAAACGTCTCAACTGATAATTAATTCCGGACAAAACAAGTCAACCAACCCATGATGAAGGACTTTAAAATGTCAGTAGTGTCCCACCACCTTGGATTTTGTTTTTATTTTTTTTTAGCAAAGTCACCCAGAAGGACATCTTACAGCTCCATACCACATATAAACGTTATATCACATTACACTGCATAAATTTGTTCAAATTCAAATTGAATAAATTTTTCTTTATTTCCAATTGTGGCAATTTCTCTCCATTCATCAATCAAGCCAAAGAGCAGTGCCATACACTGAAGAAACATACTGAATTTAAATATTTTGTGGAAAAATAAAAGGCTTATTTTAATTAAGTTTCTTCCGTGCACAATAACACTTAAAATATGGGATCCATGACTCTCACATATGCTCAGCTGACATAGCAGAGGCGCCGGGAGGTGTTGAGAGGGCTTCTGTAGTCTGATGGCCTTTAAAACGTAAGCCTGCCATTTTTAAACGTACCCAGAATACATACGAACATGCAGAAACACGCCACTGCATAATACTTTCCGTTATACTTTGGCCTACACTCATACCTAAACTCCATACTCCATCTGTCCAATATATGATACAATCAAAAATTGGTGTACATTTTCTTAAAACCTTGAACTATACAAGTCCTTTTAAAATTATTTTTTTCTGTTATTAGATTGATAAGCTTAACATTCCAGTAAACTAATATTCCTGTCTATCTGCTATACATATATGTATATATATGGTAATGCTTGACACTTTTGCACATTATGGAATACAAAAATAGTGTTTTAAACCCAGTTTAAAGCATACCAATAACATTCATTCTCAGTCACGCTACGATCTCCCCAGAACATGACCTCTTATAATATTAATTTGGATCATTAACCATTCCTAGACTGCCGTATTTGATGTGAAAATATACAGGATCAATGCATGCAGAGTTTCTGCCAAAAATGAAATGTGTTCATACCACAGAACAGCACAATACATCTTACAGACATTTCAGTTAAAGCTTAAAGAGAGATTGCAGAGCTGAGGGGGTCCATCGTATGTTCCTAAGGTTCCTGTGTTCTTTCATTGATAATGTTCCCGATGGTCACAGGGTTCCACCTCAGCACTTTAATCAGACTCAGTCACAAGTCCCCAAAATATATCATATTGAGGTAACACATGGGAACACAGAAATATTCCTAAGTGGATGCAGACTATGAATGTTTCACTGGCTAGTCTTCTATTCATCGTTTGTCAGGCTTTCGGAAAGCAGGTAGCACAAAGGATTTTAAAATATAATAAACACCTGGTGATGTAGGAGTAGCTGTGTCTTATAAAATATTCCCCCAATAAAGCAACGCCATCACAATGCGAAGAGACACACCTGTGTGACTGGGCTGGGAGGACAACGAGTTTTTATTCCGCACCATTGTATTATCAATGGCTTCAGAGAATTACAAGCTGAAGTTCAAGTAAAATGCTGAAAAAAAGAGTATGAATCCTGATAATGTATTTCAGTTCAAACCCTAGAATAACACCGGACGCATGGCTGTGTGTGTGGTTGCTGAGGTACTCGTGTGTGGGAGATATGGCTGTGGAGGTCAGTACTGCAGTGCTAGATGGAGATACAGCTGTGTGGTAGACACAATACACCGTGCTTCCACAAGTGGGGCAGCGGCCATAATGTCTATCCAGCTATGTTGAGGAAACGTGCGAGGTGGCATTAGGTCACAGGATGTACAGGAAGTAAAGCAGGGTGTGAAAGGGCCAGTCCATCATGGTACAGTCAAGCGTTCATTTACAAACTGGAAAATCACTCCTAAAGAAGCCAGAGAGATGCTAAGAACACACAGGCCAAGAGCAGGAGCCGGGTTCAAACCCTCGGAAAGGACACAAACACCTGAGCCTCCCGTGAAGTATTTTTGCGCATCTACAAGTCCATTCAGAGGCTCTCATGGATGGATATACAACACCTTCCCTTACAAAAGGCTGCATATGGGACACAGATGAGCTATTAAGCAGTGAAAACAACACAGAACTCTCCCAACAGACAATGGTGTGAGGGAGGATCCGGGGTCTGCCACCTGCTGGCCAACATGTGCGAGTGCGCCCCGCTGGCAGCCACATCACCTCCCCGAACGCGCAGGCGAAGGCACTTGCATCTTCTCCCGGTCAACATTATCACTCTCTTCAGCAGCCGCAGAAGATGGGGGATATTTACTGAGGTGAGAAAGAGGAGGGGGAGTTGTATATATATGAATGGAGGAAGCGTGAGGAAATGTGAGGAAGTTTGAAGGTGGGGGCGAGAGCGGACCTGTCCCCGGTCTGCGTGATGAGCCTCCGGCATGTCTCCATCTGCACGTCTAGGCCCCGCTTCATGGAGCACATCTCCATGTACTCGTGCAAGTGCCGGTTCATGTCTGACTTGGCCGTGGCGAGCTCCAGCTGGTGGGCACGCATATAAACACACATAGAAACACACGCAGAGACATGCAAACATTCACATTTACAGAGAGGCATCCGCCCCCATTAACACAAAACCAGCACATTTTCCACAAAAAAATAGACCACTTTCATGGAAGAAAACTAAATCATAAGCCCAGAAAACAAGTACACAAATACACTAAACACGTCTGTTACCATGACAACCCAAGGTCATGGCATTTTATCTGCATTAACTTGTGTGGAATTGTGGCTGGTTACTGCTGGTTTGCAACACTGTGTGGTAAGAATGTGCTTTTAATTGTTGCCTTAACCGAATTTAAAAAAAAAAAACAAAAGGAAATGACAATTGTCGAGACGCACCTCAATTTGGTCAATAGTTTCCTGGTACTCCTTCTCACGAGATTTAAAGAGGCACTCCGTGTCCGTAATGACCTTCTCGAGGCATTCTTCCTGCTGTGGACATGCAGACCGTAGTGAAGCGCTTAAACACCAACCTGGTGGAATTTCCCACGTGGCCTCGTCACCCTACACAATGACCCATAACGCTGTTTAATTTACCTTTTATTAATTATTCATTATATCCATTAGTCTTACATATTCCAAGCTGGTAGTATAGTGGTTGAGAACATGGTATCCTGTAGGGTGGCACGGTACCTCATTTCAGCATGTACAAGTGAGGTAATCACATCGCAGGATGAGCAATTTTAAGGAAGGTAAATTAAACGAGAGATCATGCTACAACTTTATTGCTACTTGACACAAAAGGAAAATTTGCATGGTTCTCTTTTTCCATGACTAATCTGCAAGCCAAGTCATGTAAATTATATTTGTACGGCACATTTAAAAAAAAAAAATTTTTTTGAGTACAACAAAAGTCTGTCTAGTATAACAATTTACTCTGATTTAAGTGTTTTTGGCACCACAGAGTTTGTTGCTAGTGAGTGACATGCAGGCTCTGTTATGCATGTTATGCACATTCAGATCTTGTTGAATCTGTTCTTCTGACCAAATCACAATTAATGCTTGGGTCTATTCATCTCTCCAAGCACCCATTGTTACTTTATTGTTTATTTTGTTTATCATTGTATTCTGAAATGGCAACTACACTTTTTCATAATAGCGGACGTATTTTGTGTTTGTAAGGCAGGTTATCTATAACCACTCTACAAAAACCCGAAGTCCTACCCCAAACATCAATGCATCAAAAAGTTGCTACAGCTGGTTTGGTACTGGTACTCGACCAGAAGTCAACAAAAAATATAAAATACAATGGTACCTCAGAACTTGAAATTAACCCGTGCAGAACTCCAGATCAAATCCTAAAAAGTTCGAGTTGTGATCAAATTTTCCCCATAAGAAATTATGGAAAACCATTGAACTGGTTCCTGGGCCCAAAAAATTACACCGAAGTGTGTTTTTTTTTTTTTTTTTTTAGTATTTTAACACAAAATGAACCTGACAAAACAAGAAAAGCATATACTGTACTAAACACATCTAAATTTTAAATCTAACCTCAGGTGTAAATTTAGAATTTAGTGATTAATTGTCATTGTTGACACACCACAGCACACAACAACAGAATGTGTTCCTAATGTGTTGCACCCGGGGAGCAGTGCTTGGGGGCAGTACCTTGCTCAGGGAACCTCAGTGATGCCTTGCTGGTTGGGGATTTGAACCTACAATCTTTCAATTACAAGTGCACATCCCTAACCATTAAGCCACCACTGTCCACAAAAAAAGCAACACACATCAGATTTCAAGTCATTATTTTAAAAAATGAAGCCAGAGTGGAGAAGCCATGTGTGAAAAACTAAATACACCCCAAGATTCAATAGCTTGTAGAACCACCTTTAGCAACAATAACTTGAAGTGATCATTTTCTGTGTAACTAACAGTCTCTCACATCATTGTGGGGGAATTTTGACCCTCTCTTCTTTACAACATTGCTTCAGTTCATTGAGGTTTATGGACATTCGTTTACACACAGCTCTCTTAAGGTCCCACCACAGCATTCCAATCAGCTTGAGGTCTGGACTTTGACTGGGCCATTGCAACACCTTTATTCATTTCTTTTTCAGTCATTCTATTATAGATTTGCTGGTGTGCTTGGGATCATTGTCCTGTTGCATGACCCAGTTTAGGCCAAGCTTTAGCCGTCTGACCTAAAATTTGTCTCTATAATACTTTGGTTTACAGTGCTGAAGGTTGGCGTTGCCGCACCCACCACACAACAAACCACCTCAGGGAGAAGAACCTGAATGCAGATGTGCAGCAGGTGATACCTCAGCACCACACTAGTTCAAATGGAGTGGAACAATGTAAAGTTCTCTCTGGTGGCTGGAGTTGCAATCCTGCCACCAACTCCCAGATTTTTCATGAAAGCGGGAGAACCTGCTTGCAGGGTTGGATGTAGGTTAATGTCATGACAGGGATAAAGCAACTGCAGGTTAGGGGCCTTGCTCAAGGGCGTAATGGAGTAGAACCACTCCTGGCATTCACAGGATGTGTACTGACATCCTTCCAGGTACCAGCACAGATCTTTCAGGTCCTGTGACTGCAAAACAAGCCCAAATCATCACACCTTCAACACTGTGCTTGACGGTTAGTATGAGGTGTTTGTGCTCATATGCTGCATTTGGTTTTCGCCAAACATGTTGCTATGCATTATAGCCAAATATCTCCACTTTTGTCTCATCTGTTCCAGAAGTGTTGTGGTTTGTCGAGATGCAACTTTGCAAGCCAAAGTCGTTCTGCCATGTTCTTTTTAGAGAGGAGAGTCTTTCTCCTGGCAAACATTCCAAAACAAGCCATACTTGTGCAGTCTTTGTCTAATTGTACTGTCAGAGTCTGATATGTAGCTCTTGGGTTTTTTGTCTGACCTTGGAGTGAATTTACTGGGATGTCCACTCTTGGGAAGATTGGCAACGGTCTTGAACGTTTTCCACTTGTGAATAATCTTTCTCACTGTAAAATGATAGACTTCACATTGTTTGGAAATGGCCTTATAACCCATCCCAGGTTGACAGGCAGCAACAATTGCTTCTCTAAGATGCCTTTCTTCCACAGTATTGTGTTAAACTACCACAAACTGCGAAAACTTCTGTTTTTATAGAGGTGGTGACACTTGCTGATGATCAGTTAACCAAGTGTATTTGATTAGCAGCACCTGGCTGCTATTTATGCTGTTAATTGCCATGGAAGCAGCACGGACATACTTAATTTTTCATACTCGGCTTCTGCATTTTTGTTTATTTAACGAAACTAAGCCCATGACACTGTGCAATATATCATAGTGTTGTTGTTCACTTGAGGGTGAACAGCACCTCATTTTAAGACCTGCTAAGAGGCAGATGACTTTTTATTAGGTCTTGGTACGTAAAACCTTAGAATTACTTTCTTTTTCACATGACTGTAGATGACATATTGGAATTAAAAAAAAAGATATTTTATGTGATACAAATGACACTTTTTTTTCATTT
The DNA here is from genome assembly GCA_026784285.1 of Stomatorhinus walkeri. NCBI lineage: Eukaryota > Metazoa > Chordata > Actinopteri > Osteoglossiformes > Mormyridae > Stomatorhinus > Stomatorhinus walkeri. The sequence continues at coordinate 20,579,742 of JAODUD010000134.1, forward strand.
AACTTTATTTTAGTGAAGCTCTACTTCACCTTTTGTCTTAAAGAAACCTTCACTGCGGCACACACATTAATCACCATTCAGTGACAGGGATATCCTTCGACCAGCGTACCTCGCCCTGCGTTTCCACTCCCAGGCTGCAGCCGGGAAAATCCTCCCACAGTAACAGAGTCTCCTCTGTCTCCTCCCAGGCCAGACTGTCGCAGTCGTCCTCAAACTCACTCTCGCGCCTTTTAAAAAAATAGAACAAAACACCAATCTCAGAACCCGCCCGAGGGAATATGATAGCTTCGATACAGATACAGCCTGAAAGCTATACCCCTGTTTGTGTTCACAGAATTATTCCTGATCAGTCAAAAACACTGAGTTATACAAACAATTAGAGGTATAAACAAATTTTTCATTTTTGTATCACTGGTGCCTAGGGTCAGTACACTAAAAAGAAAAACAGAATAGAAATATTCTACTCATCCCCACAGAGAAACTCTTTTTTTTGCATATCCTGTCTTGTTCTCCATGAGACACATGAATACAGGTGAGAGTAAGTTTAAGGGTCATATCAGTATGCGGCATCCCTGCAGCAATTAGGGATAAAGGGCCTTGCTCGGTGTACCAACAGTGGCATCACTATTCCGACCACAGTATTTGAGCCACTGATCTTCTGGTCACAGACCTAACCCCAAGCCACATACTGGCCCATTAATCTGAGGAATCACAGTCTTCCGCACACAGTATACTATTATTCAAGATTTTATTGTCACTTACAATTGATTCAACATCCTCTGCATTTCCTCGTTGATCTGATTGGCCGAGGAGGGGTCTTCCCTGGCTCCACCCCCCTCGCTCTCAGAGGCACTTGTCAGGTCATCGGCCTCACTGGCAGTCGCAGTGGTGGGTGGGGGAGCATGTCTGCGGGGGCGCCTGTTCGCAGTTGAAGGTGAGTTGGGCACCTACACGAGTGGACGAGGAGGGTAAGGTTGAGGTGAGGAGGACATGGGAGTGGGATAAAGCCACTGGGGCATCAGAATCAGAGGCTACCTGGAACATCTTGATCATGTCCTCACAGTTCCTCTGCTGGGCAACATCGCACAGCCGGGCAGTGATGTCAATCCGGCGACAGATGTCCATGTCCACCTTCATAGCCTTCTCCTGGATCTTACTGTCAAGCTCAGACAGATTCTGATGGACAGAAGGGGGATCAGTCACTTACACGTTTCACCTGAGTCAGCTAAGAACTGCGGAGGACGCTCCACATACCGAATATTAAAGAATCATCACAAATGAATATCAGTTATACTCCAGGACATTGTAACATTTTTATTTAGCAGATGTTTTATCCAAAGAGAAAAGTAGGCTCAGTCAGTCCCTGATGCAGTCAGGGTTAAAGGTCTTGCTCAAGTACCCAATGGTGAAATCAACCATAGGATTTGATCTGACAACCATGTGATCACAAAGACAGTGTCCTAACCTACACGCGGTCTCCTAATACGTGCTTAATATGCACTCTTATACAGATCTTCCAACCCATCAACAGGAAGGGTGTTCAGAAGTTGATATAGCCAATCCCGGATTCTGATGAGAAGTGTACCTCCTACGATTACTGATTACTACCCAGTAGCACACTACACTTGACTAGGGGTGGGCGATATGACCTCAAATTATCATCACGGTATTTTTCACTTTTGAACAGTGATGGTATAATATCGTGGTTATTTTTTTGCAAGTTTCGGGAATAGTAGCATGTCCCTTTATGTAAATTTAAAAAATATTTTATAATATATTAAGTACAGTTTAAGATGGGTCTGGGTGGTTATATTTCAAAAAGACATAAAATGTGTCATAGGTAATGTTTTCTCATATTTGTTTTAAAATTGTCAGAGCAACAAGCTGCTTCTGCCTAAAACAGTGCAATATATACATACACACACACATACATTTTTTACAACATAGATAAACCGATTACATATACTAATATTAAGGATGCAACGATTATTCGACATTATCGACAAAAATCGACAATAAACATAGTCGCCGACGAATCTGATTGTTGATCATTGTCCCCAGACGTGTTTTTAAAATTTCCTTTCTACTTGTGCGATACTATCGCTTTCCAATAGACTGCACCAATACACCACACTGGTGAGATTCGCTCTGAATAGCATTCAGCGACAAGTAGAAGAAGGGCTACAGGCTGCAAGCTATTTCCAGACGCGTGTCTAATATGCCAAACTTCATAGTAAGGAGAAAATAATTCCCCAGCATTTAATGCCACATCAGTCTCAAAGGCTTTTAATGTCCCAAAACAAAGACAAGATTTGCAAAAGGGTGAATTGCACGGGCTTCTTGTTGCCTGGCCTATCCAATAATAATAATAATTGGGATGTCAGTGGCGTGTCATGAAGTGACTCATTCACTATTAGCAGCTAAGAAAAGGTCGGAAAACAGTGGAGAAAACTCATTACTTAAATAGATAAAGAAGCGAAAACTCAGAAGCTCAGGATTCAGGACAGTGGCTCCGATGTCGCAAGTGCTGCGAGAGCTTATGCTCCGTTAAAAATAAATAGACAGCAGTTTTGAAGTCCGTTTTCTTGCTGTTAACAGAGGAATGGCAATTGGAAGCTGCTCTAAATTTCCCGTATTTTGGGTCGGGATCTTGGAATTTTTCAGCCTGCTTTAAAATTAGTTTATATTTGTAAACATTGGCTATATAAATGGCTGATATGACAAGAAATTACCGTTCATTTTAACCTCTATACCGCAATTGAAGCATTAGCATATACAGGTTAAAATGCATGATAATTTCTTGTCATATCAGCGCAAATGCACATACAATACGTACGCATTTGCACTGTCACAGCAATGGATTGCCGCTCGTTTCACCTTTAAAGGTGAAAGCTACTTGCGTACCAATTATATGCAGCCCTGATTATAACAAAGATTGTATCAGAAATTCGGATCGGTATCGGCGCAGATCCAGACCTATTTGACGGATCGAGTATCAGCCACGTGTGACCAATCCACGTCCTATACTTACTTGTTTAGTTTTGGGCAATCTCTAAAAAGATAGATTTAACACGACACATGAGCTATTTGCACAATCAATCGCATGACACCTCTTTCCCATTTTACATGTGTTTTTTGCGGCATTCAAGTCGAACAATAACCTAATGCTAAATGTAAAATCTGGTAGCTAAATAGGAGCCATTTTACAATTATGATATTTATAATCCGATTAGTCTACTAATCGTTTTAATAGTAGGGTGACCAGATAATCCATGTCAAGGAGGACACTTTGAGCTACTTCAGGTTTTACAAACTACTTTCAAATTAAA
>JAODUD010000134.1:20583170-20608627 GCA_026784285.1 Stomatorhinus walkeri
ATCAGCACACAGCAAGAACTCAGTGCTCAAGTGAAATCCAGGTCTGTTTAATTGAAATGGTAATTTACAATTCCTGTTCTAGCTCAGAGTGTCCTCCCTGTCATGGATTATCTGGTCACCCTATTTAATAGTCGATGACTAGTCGACTATCAAAATAATCGTTAGTTGCAGCCCTAACTAATATACTATTTAACGACAAGTATTTATATTACAAATGAAGCTTTAAAGAAAAAAGGCTCTATTTTTATAGATATGCTGTTGTATAATTAAAATGCTGAATTCTCGGTGTTAACCGTGTAGTGTAAATCCATATCTTGGCGGACAATCACACCAGTAATGACTATGACATTCACATGACTGTCTGCTTTCCACAGCCATGCAACCAATATCAAATATATTCTAAATATCAAGTACACAAGCAACACAGATACACAGAGTGTCCCCTACATTTTTAAGAGAGCACTCGGTATGCTGAGGAGGCTTTATCAAATAACAGGCCTGGGAACACAAAGAACCCCCAAAAACACTCTCTCTGCTTCTAGTAAACACTGATAAGGTGACCACAGAGTAGCAATGAAACTGAAAATAAATGGATTTATTTGGCCTAAGGCTGGAGACATCCATGTCCTGAGGTCATTAAAGGCATTTCATACTTTCCTTGGCAATTATGAGTGTGAAGCTAAACTGTTTTTGCCTACAATAACCAGTGCTGATAAAAAGTCATGCATATATCAGTCAAACACTGTAAACTAATGCCGTTATACAAGCTGACACACGATTAAAAATATCTTCAGAAATATTCATCACCAATCCAGAGATTTACCATAAGATATCACATCTTAAAATGTCCTGAAGCAACTTTTCATCTTTGGTGCATAATTTTTTAGATGTTACACTGAAAACAACTATAGGAATACAATGACCCCCATTCTTATGCAGACAACCTTAAATTTAGTCAGATTTAACTAATGGAGATTTGTCAAGCAGAAATAAAGGCAACAATTTATGCAGATTTCACAAATAAAATACCATTTCAAACGTATTTCATTCAAAAGACCAATATTACCAGTGAGTGGATCAAAAAAAGATGAGAACTGCTATCCCTGGCGTTATAATTTTTTAAGAAATGGGTCAACAGAAGAGCTTAAAGGGACAACAAAGCCAAACACAGCAAGTTCTGACAGGACAGAGACTCCGAAAACAGCACAAGCACAGAAATTCCATCCCAAAATCAGCTCCAGCTCCAGAGTTCACCCCTCTCAGAGAAATAGGACACCATCTTAGAAATCACTGAAGTGGGAAGATGGATGAGAATATGATTTACTTGGGCAGACTGCAGGGTTTGGAGCAGGTGGTGGGTATTCATGGTAATGCAGTGCGTGTTGTATGGAGGGCGAGGGGGCCGAGCCGTGGCAGAGACTCACGTTACTCATGAGCCCCTTGAAGAGGACGAGCTCCGCCTTCAGCTGCTGCACCCGCAACGCCAACTCATCTTGGCTGGACTCACTCTCCTGCAGGTCCTGCAGGGGGCGACAGGCACGAAAGATGCATCGAAGCCAGGCCGCGACAGGGCGGCGCTGTTGCAGACACAGGGCAGAGTGGCTTGGAGGAAATCCAAGCGGTCAGGGTCACTTTGGAAATAATGCACCTGCAAGCTCGTCCAATAGCTTGGACGGGATGGGAGTTTCAAAGGTGATGAGCCAGGCAGCTTTGGGCCTGCAATCCTAGCTGGATTCCAGCTGGTGTGTTTCCAATCTTACGTTGGACTGCCTACACTAGAAAAACAAACAAGCCCTTATCCAGCAAGCCTTCGTGTCATAAGTTTTTAACAGACAATTACCACCCAGTAACAAAACCAGAAATCGTAGGGGTCTGCCAGTATGTAAAGCTTCCTAAACTGAAGTACTGTTCTATCATAAAATAAAGCCCTTTCCCTCCACAGGAACTTTTTTCAAGAAGCAGGAATTATTTAGGAATTCAGGAACTTCTGTTACATTCCTACTGCAGGAACTTGGCCCAATTCTAGTTCCTGGTCCTATTTTTATTCCCTACTCCAGGGACTCTAGCTCCAAAGTACTCTTTGCTCGACCAGCAAATACTTGGGGAGGGGCTTATAGCGATAATCTCTGCTGACCTTTGTTGTCCACGAGCACCGGCACCAACTTGGAAGTGTGGAGAAAAAAAGACAGAAGTACTGAAGCAAAAACGGAGCAAATGTATCTCAAATACTTTAACTGTTTTAATGAATACCTTTTCTTTTTATTTGCATATTTATCTCCATATTTTTGCTTCGGAAACTTTGATTTCCACAATTTAACATAAAAGTCATCTTCTCTTTTGTGCTCTGGCTTTCTTCCCATATGCGTCTGTTTATCTACAAGATCTACAAGATTGTTATTTGCCATTTGTGCATAAAACCAACATTCCAGGCACATTGGAATTCTTGTGCGGAGCTCTCTCAGAGTCAAGTAAATAGAACACTTATTTACAGAAAAAAGATGGTAATATCTACACAAAAGGAAAGAAATTTAAATATAAGTACTGATCAAGAACAAACTATGAAAGAACTTATAAATACAACAAGTATGTACTACAATAGATGTACATACTAGTGGTGCACAAATGTGTATGTGTTGACTGAAGAACAATATATTTTTGTATAATACAGCCAATACCAATAACTAGCTAACCATCAAGACTTGCCAAACAAAGGCTGCTGATGGTAAAACTTGCCAGCATTGATAAACGTTGCATGCTTTTTTATTCTGCGGTAAATGAAAGATCAATCTACAGGCTGTATTTCATAATGAATTGTAAACATGTCCCAAGCCAGTACTTTGAGCTTGTGTAGTAACCTCTTCCAAGTGGTGAATGAGCCGATAAAATCCCTCATTGTCCACTAAGGAAAATGGCTGATCATCCAATGGAATCAAATCCTTGTTTCAGTAGTTGTGTTTTTGGTGCTGCTAACTTTGAATACTGATAAAGTTTAAATATCAGTCAGCAATATCAGCCAAGACTGACATATCGGATCGATGCAAAAATCTTTCAATGAATATCGGCCAATACCACTACTTCATGCATATCTTGTACAAATACTAATGAGAGAATATAGAACAATATCTAGCAAAATGAGTTGTTCATTCTCTACTGGTTTGGAGCAGTAGTGTACTTTCCAATAATCACAGTTCCTGTTGTGTGATGGGAATGCGACACACAAAAGTCCAAACAGCTCAGGAACTCGGAACCAAGAACCAGCTTTCTGAACTTTTCCGGGGACAAACCTAAAGTAAACAGTCTGCAGTAATGACCACAAGAATTGACCACTTTTAAAATGGTAGTTAATGTACCAACCTCCAAAACTGTAAAACCTATAGTGTCCAGATTACATACTTGCTAAAGATAATTTCAAATAATTCACTACTTAAATAGTAACACACAATATATGTCTTGTTTACACAACCGTAATGCTAACATTACACTGTATCCTTGCAATCCCAAATAAGCTGTTGGACACCAGACTGAGAGCAGGGGGTAAAGTAATTCAATAAAAATATACAAACAATCAAGCGGGCAGTAGGAACCGCAAGATCAAGATCAAGGCTTTAGGATTTAGACACATAAGAAGCAGGATAGCTATATTACTCTGGGTTTAAACTCTGCAGTAAAAAACATTTTCACTGCGCGTTCAAATCAATAAATTTCACCTTACTGAGATGAGCAGTTAATGGTCTTGGAAGCAGGCAAGTTTAAGCAGGCAGTTTTGGACATGTGGCGTCACGAAGACGCAGGTATGCAAAGCTCTCCAAACGGTGAGCGTAGAGCAGTGTGCAGAGTGTAGTGAGGGCCCCCTGTCCTCTCACCTCCTGCAGCTCCGAGACCTTCCCCTGGAGATCCACTCGCATTGTGTACTCCTCTTCCCATCTACGGGGAACCGGGGCGAACAAGGGGTGGCAAAAACAGTGAAATTAAAATGAAAAGAGCATCGAAGTATCCACACACACAAAAAAACAAATGCAACTCTGAATTACTCCTAATCAATACTCTTTGCTAGTTAATTAATAAGATAATGTGAGTTAAGTGTTTTCAAAAATTTCAATGAGACTACCCTGTATTACATTATGACTCAAAAAAGAAGGTGTACAGTGCAATTCCAGTAATGCAGAATGTCATTCAAAAGTCACACCTTTCACAAATCACACATTGTATTATGTAGGAACCAGATAAATTGGTAAGATGCTGTTTTGTATGGCCATAAACAAATGTGATTGTGCTAAAATTATAATAATGATTAAATATACTGCTCTAAGTCAGGGAGGGGACATGAATTTCAGGGGGTGTGTCTCTAAATTCCCTTGAACGGCTACCAAGCAGTAACTGCCAGTACAAAATACTGCATTGCAGATGCAGTGTGGAGGCATATGTGAAGTAAGGGGGAGGGGTGGCGTGGAAGGCCACAGGCTCAGAAATAACAGTAAAAAGACGAATTAGAAACGCAAATTGTGATTTTCTAATTTAGCCAGCAATACATATACTGTTCTAAGTCCCGATCGAAGCACCCCGGGACGCATCCCACACCATGATGTTAAACAAGCGTGTCTCGTTCACACAATATGCTGCCAGAACGCACAGCATCTGTTTTAACCTAGTTATCGTCCATCACATGGCGCGGCAATGCGATCTCGTTTACTAAATATACAAATGGGTCCAAAGCCATATTATTAAGAAAAGCCCAAGTATTCTCAAATATCTCAAAAGCGAATTTTATATAAATCACGTTTTATTAATTTTGCTCGCCGCTCATAACGTAAGTATTCGTAAGTATTCACTACATGTAATGTCTGTCTGTCGATACACTTTCTTGCCACTTTTATCGGCTGGAGTACTGGTTTAGAAACCCAAGGCGATTTTTGCAGTTAATCTTGAAACTTCCAAGCACTAAAGCAAACCAAATGCACGAAAATCCTTCTGGTACTAATTCAGTGTATTTAATAGGTAAGGTAAACCACCGGCCTATAGGTACATGCGTTTAAATAAATGTGTACTATTCATAGTTTCCTGGCATGACATCCGACTTTCCTTTAAATAAGGCAACTCATGGATTAAAAAGGGGGGGGGGGGGAACGAAATATAAAAAAAAACTTTACTGCTTTGACACGTGAAGCTCCATGTCATTTACATATTTCTGCGTCACTTCAACGTAATTTTGCAAAATTTTGATCGTTTCTGTCAAACAGCAGGCAATGCAAGCAAAATTGAAACAATCATCCCTTATAGACACATAATGTCTTTGGATTAATAATAAAGCAATGATAGAGTTCGAAAATTATACGTCTAAAATACACCAGGCATATTCTTAACAAATCAATCTTTAAAATTACTAGCAACAATATACACATATAATTTTGCGGTTTTATTCCCTGGATCAACACCTTAATTTGTCATTCAAAGAATTAGGAAAAAGACTGAAACTTAATTGCAATTATGCTCATCACCAGACACACTTGCATCTCCTTAATAAGAAGCATCACGGTAATACACATAGTAATACTTTGCATAATTTAAATAACTTTTATTAATTAAAACCAAGCGATAGTTACCATACAGAAAACTGCTAATTGTTTATAAAAGGCAGTTTATCTTTACCTCCTCTTGTACTCGTCTCTCTCCCTCTTCACTTTCCCCAGCACATTGTAGAGAGCCCTTATTTCAGGGGTGATGGTATCGATCTGCACCCCTACCCCGTCCGGGTGCACCCAGGACACCCCAGGGCTCGTCACCCGGGTCTCGATGCCCGATCCCAGCTTGCGAGTATGGTTGTAAGACCAAATGGTACCGGGAAGAAACCTGGGAGGCGGGTTAGTGGAGGTGACCGGCCCATTCTTGGTGTTGATGTTGGAGTTTGCCGGCGTCCCGTTTGGAGTCGGTGGCCCCAGCACGATACTGGGGTTGGAGTTAGTGTTCGGACCGCCGGTGTTTGGGTCATCGGAACCTGCCGGGGTTCTGCTGCCCTGATCAAGCGTAAGGACCGTAGTGAGGGGAGGCATAAAGAGGGTAGCAGGTCGTTGTAGCGGGTTATTCGCGTTGTGGAATGGCAATGAACCGGGCCGGAGTGAGATCGGCCCCACAAAGCCCGTCTGGACAGCCATCTCTTTGGTGGGCGGCTTTTTCGCATCCCCGACACCATTGCCTTCCAGCGCCTGTTGCAGCTGCTTTTCCAAAATCTTATTCCGCCTTTCCAGCTCATGCACTTTGGCTAAAAAGCAGCGGAAGCGTAGATTCAGGGACTTCAACGAGCTGATATTGGAGCCCAGGTCATTTCGGAGGGCCATTGCTGCGGGTGGAGTCGGAGGGGGAATGTGCAAAAAATTGTTAATATGACAGTAAGGGACGCCGGTCTGCGGTTGGGCACTGAAATCCAGTCCCGATATGCTTCCTGTACACAATCCAGGCTGCTCGTTTAGAAAAACCGACGGATCGGACAGGCCTGTCGGGGACGGAAGCTGGAGCTGAGCCGATCCCTGGTTCTGTTGCTGCTGGAGAAGCACATTGGCCCCCAACGAAGGATTCATTCTACCGCTGGAAAATCTGAAATGCTCCAGATCCGGCATGAACACGGACTTGATGGGCTGATTTAGATGAACGGGTATTTTTCCAGCTATAAATAAATACCTATAGGCTTTTAGTTAATTAGATGCACCAGTCCGGTTGGTATCTGTAGATCAAAAGGATGAGGCTTTACAACGTTTTAAGAGAGAACAGAAAGTCTGCGTAATGTTGAGAGAAAAAAAGCATATCTGGCTACTGATTTGTCTTTTCTATCTACAAAATACCGCAATTTTAAAGTCCGCACAGATTGACTTGACTCGGCAATATAGAACACCAGCTGTCCGGGTCGACCGTAATCTGGCTGCAAAATGGACAAACATGGGCTAATGCGGGATTTCGTTTTACTACCGTAAGTACCCAAATAAATGAACTCTTTCGTTTGTCTCCAGTTGCTTTTCGTTTTACAACTGAATTTGATAGTCGATAATCTCCGTGTTTACGGTAACACAGTTTTTACGTCAAAGCATAATTAAACATTATAGGTGGTCTTTTTAATATTAAATTTATCGAGCAATATCTCTGGAGGTTATTGCTATTAAAGCTGCCTTTTAAGTTTATGTACAAGTGCACTCTACTGACCACCTTGAGGATATGTTTCATCCTTGTGACGTGATTTGTGATGTATAAGTGAAAGTGCAAGGATTTATGCGTAAATAAGAGCTGTAAAATGACTTTATTGAGTAGCATTCAAACAAGAGAGCGCACAGAATTCTCGAAATGTTTCCTATATATAGCTTTGTTTAATTATCATGTATAAAATAGTGTTCAGTATTAAATTAACATTTTAAACGGCCATTGTACAGTGTGGCATTGTACATTTTCTTTAAGAAGATGTGTGTGGCACGATGTAGACCATGGTGAAATGCACTTAATTCTAACAATAATCTGTACAACACTGCTATTTTAAAACGTAGAACTATTGTTATAGCCAAGATAATTCTTATCCTGATTTCACACTTAATGTGACAGTATTGTTTGTTTGTTTAGTTACATCCGCAATCCGCATGACAATTAAATAATATCCATCCATTTGTCCATCCACCATGACTGCCTATTCATTGCAGGGAACAAATCTTCATGAGGGGAGCGGTGTGGTTACCAGGACGCCATGGGGAGAGGCGACTGTAAAACTTCAGAATCAGAACTCACTTTATTGCTGATGTGTATGAACATATTAGAATTGTTTCTGGTTTAGTGCCCAACATGAAATATATAATAATATAAGCAAGGCATATTGGAGGAAAAACTTCACAGAACACGTGCAAAAAATAGAAACCAAGTAGGAGTACAAAATGTTACAGATGATGATTATATAAAAGATACATTGTAAGACGTCTTAAGACAATAAATTAAACATTAAAACTAGTGCCATTGCAGTGCAAGTTGAAACTATATTGCATGTATGCTATGAAGGGAAGATGTCAGATAAAGGGAATCACACCTGGGTGTTTGATTACTGAGGCACTAGGCAGGTTTATATAAGGGCTGGACGGCTACGGGGAAGAAACTGTGGAGATGGTGTGAGGTCTGAGCAGTCACACACCACAGGAAGCAAAAGGCATGTTACCTGTCCTTGCACAATTTGTCTTAATCTTCCTTTTTTAGCATCTTTAGGTGATTTATTTATTTTTTTTTCTTTTGGGGGGGCGGTAGCCCCATGGTCATCTGGGAAATGAGCTGGTAGGAGATGGAGATTGAAACGGCTCTGTGTGGCATCCAGGCTGGAAGGAAGCCTAACAGGGAGAGAAAGAGAGAAGAAGATGCAGCAGACATGTGTGCACTGCCAGTGCACTACAGAGGGTGCCACTAAGGGTAGGGTAGACAGAAAGGGACGGAGGCATGTCCGCTAAGGAGGGGCCACTGGAGCTTTGCTGAGGAAGGAGGGAAAGCTGCCAGGGAGCGAGTGGAGCAACAGCAGCTTGGTCATGACAAAATGCAGGTCCACAATCGATGGGGAAGTGTGGATGACTGTGTACATCAGCAGTGTTAGTACAGAGCCCAACATCATGTTATTGACAAATCAGGAGACAGTGAGTCAGGAAGTGTCACGACAGTTTGCTGATGACAGAATTGGTGATCTATGGTTTTTGCTGGGCGCATTAACATGGTCAGAGACTCCTCTGCTATTTGAGTTGTTAGAGGCCCCCCTGCTGTATTCTACAATGGCATAGTTATTGACTGGGATGGGGGCAATAATAGAGCTTTATGACCTGGGGGGTTAAAGTTCTATTAAACAAGATTAGTTGAGCCCCTATTTTAGCAGAAGCCCCTGATGTCAAGTAATTTCCTGTTAAAACTTGTGAATCAGATGACTCATGTTTGTGGGACTGTTATCAAATATGGTGGCTCTTTCGAAGAAACCAAGATTTAGTGATAAATTTTTATGTTACGGAACTCTGTTTTGTTTTGCATACTGTACTGTGTTTGATTTTCAAGAACCAAATCCAAGCAATATATGATGCAGAACATTATTAAAAAAACTAATTTCCAGGAAGTGTACTTAACTGCTATTTTATTTAAATACTATGCTATTGGGGTCATGTGGGTTACTCTGAGCTTTTGATCAGAAGGTTGCTTTTTCTAAACCCATGGCTGGCAGAGTGATTCCATTGTTGGGCCTTTGCAAAGCCATAACCCCTATTGTTCCAGGGGAACTGCTGTACACTGGATGACCTTGTTCTTTGACCCTCAAATGTTCTCTCACCTGTGTGTGCGTGTGTGTGTGTGTGTGTGTGTGTGTATGAAATGACAAAGTCTTGTATTTTGTTTGGTTACTTATGGTTAAGGTTAGGGCATCATGTTGAGGTCATCATGATATGATGATTTCCCCATAGAGATGAATGGAGATGTGTTTGTGTATCTGTATGTGTGTAAAAAAAAGGTCTAGGTGAAAAGATCATTTCCCCACAGGGTGAATAAAGGGTCGCATTAAGTCTGTAATTAATATCAGCATCGTACTCCTTGACACTTAAACCCTTTCACACAACCCATGTTTCTCTTTGTCTCCCTTCGTGACCCTTTACCAGGATGGCAGATGGCAGAATGCGAAGAACACAAGACGGGAGGATGTACTGTGTGAAACTGAAGCAGATCCTCATTCACCTCTTTGGAAAGAGACAGTCAGAGGGTCATTTACAGCATTCAGTAGTTAATACGTAAACTGGTAACTATAACTGTATCAGTCCTAGAAATATTTGAGAGAGACAGGAAACAGAAAAATTGCTGTTGGACTATGTTGGCAGGTATCAGTACGAGATTCCAGTGCTAATGTGTTCATCCCAAGGGCTTCTGGTCCATAACATCTAAATCTCAGTGCAGACAAGGCTGTCCAGACTGAGGTGTAGAGACACAGCAGTCCTGAAGGGATGGTTACTGCTGCAAGCAGAAAATATCCTTCAGTTAGAACAGGCCACATTTCCACCAGCTACCTTATGCAGTACCAAGCCGTCAAGCTAAATCGAGCCTGGCTCCAGTTCTGGGATGAAGGGTGGGTCCAGGGATTCTCTGGGGGGTGGGAGCCACCCTGCCCCCCTTCCATGATGCCAAACATGTGCTAAGTTCTGACAAGCTGTCACCATGCAGGGATGCCTGATATAAGTCTGCTGGCATAGTCTCTCACAGAGAGACTTTTTTTACTAAGAATAAAACTATGATGTACCTCAATATCTGTTAAATCTCCTGTTCAAGAGCAGCTCAGTAATCTGCTTTCTGGAATGTAGATGCTTTAATGTCATTTATAGAAAAGAAACATTTCAGAGAATAAAAAATGTGAAGAATGCAAAGAAGTATGCAGATCACATTGCGGTTATGGTAATGAATGACAATAAAGACTGATTCCCCCCAGTCCATGTGAACATTATTGTGAGGATGCAGTCACATGTTATACCATGAGTTTTATGGAATGTAATAGATAGCAGATTTTCACAAGAAAAAAAAATCATGAAAACTATACATGTAATTTAAAAATATTACTAAGTGTCGAGTCCAAGGATTTGAGCTTTGGCTAACTGGTATCCCATAGAGTTTGTGTGTGTGTGTGTGCCCTGTAACAGACTGGGAGTCCATGGCCTTGTGCTTCCCAGGATTGACTCCAGGCCCCTCTACATCCCCTTGCCCGGGATAATCAGCTTCAAGATGGATGGATGGATGGATGGATGAGTGGACATATTAATAAAATAGTGTCAACAAAGCATGCCGAAGCCACTGTTGCTGAAACATAACCAGCACTTTGGCAGATGGGTAGAGGCAGCTGTAATAGAGAGATCCATCCATCTTCCAGCAGTGTGGGAGCTGATCACAAGCAGTATGGGGGAGGGAGCATCCTACGCAGGACACCAATCTATATACCTCAGGCGATTTAGAGAACGTGTGTCTCTGGACTAGAGGAGACAATCCATGAGACGGGGAACATGCAAACTCACATACAGCAGGGTGGGACTCAAGCCCACAACCCTGGATGGGTGAACCATAGTGCTGCCCACTGAGCCACCACACCACCCTACCCATAATCCAAAACATATGGAAGAACAATTAATGTACATTTTTCTGTAACTAATTAATATGTGTTAGTCAGGTATTGTTGATGGTGTGTGCCTCAGTGGATTGTGATAGGAAGGTTGCTGGGTCAAGTCCCAGGGTCACCAGAGTGATGTCACCATTGGACCCCTGAGCAGGGCCCCTAAGCCCCACTTGCTCCAGGGACTGTCTGTGAACCTGCCTTCTCAAAAATAAAAATGTGTTTTAAAAAGTTTGTTGCTTTGAATAACCATGTCTGCTAAGTTAGCGAAACGATTATACGAAGTAGTGTTTTTAAAGTTTAAATGTGAAGCAAGGCTTGGTAATTGCTTTATGCTTTGATCTGATTTCACAGGGACTTCAAAAGTCTGGGGAGGAATTGAGGGCTCTGAGACAGGATGGCTGCCTTGTATGCAATATCTCAAAGAGGAAAAGTAGCTATTTCAGTATTTAACACAAAGCAGATGTTACCCTACAGTTATACAACAGAAGAGGTGCAGGTAATGCTTTCATGTGTGAAATACATGATCGTTCGGAGGACACTCAGTGCTTCCTGGTGTTTCAGGTGATGCCAGCAACTCTGTTTTACAGGAAACTGACAGGAAGGTGCATGTTTGGAGTGGCACACTGGTTTGCGGGGCGTATGCAGACAGCTGCGGTACTGACTTCACTGACAGTAAAAGGAACGAACGGAAGTCGAGGTTTTGCAAGATGGAAAGGGCAGAATATGAGAGAAAATGACAGTCGCAGGGAAGAAGACGACAAACAAAAACAGCCCTGTCAGATCTAGAATGGCTGAAAGGATATTGAGTTTATTTTGAGGGACAAGCATCATCATTTCCAGGCAGATTGGTTAAATGGACAATGAGAAGGTCAGAACTACACAGCAACACAGGAGCTGTTTCTGTCCTCATGCCATCACCCCCATAAATAGCTGACCTGTATCATCTGCTATGCTGCAGCCACTCGTCTTTACACCCTGCCTCACTTCTGCAAATACTGTATTGTACAACCTCATTGCGATATGTGATGTTCATTATTACTGTTAGCAGTTAATGTTTATTACTTGTCTTGTATTTAATCTGTATAGATTCAGAATACTTTATTGATCCATATATATAAATATAGGCTTGTATATTGGATATTGTCTCGAAATTATATGTCTGTATATTTTCTATCTTGGTCCGGAACCAAATTCTTCGTGTGTGTCAACATACTTGGCCAATAAATCTGATTCTGATGCTACTCTAATCGGCCATGCCACTCAATTAGAAAAATGAAGGGGTAAGCCACAAATAATGTAATTCATACATGTTTAAAACATCTATTACGGAAAACAAAATAAGATGTAAATATCGCAAACGACTAGAAAAAGAATAACCGGGTGCATCGTTGGGAGTAGACAGAACTCGCCATTTCAACAAATAACATTTATGCAGCACCTCCCCCTAGTGGCGGAGAGATATTACAGCTCTAGCTTCGTTGGAGTACAGTAAAATTAAAGGTACCTATGTATATTAATTGGATGTGGTTTCTTCTGGTGCTTTTAACATGCATCTTTTGGTGTATATAAATTGACATCCAGGGTTGTATCACGGAAGTGAAAAAAAAAAGATATTTCTCTGGCAAATTGCCGGCATGGATGTTTAATGGATGGTACTGTTGTCTCACATCTAGGCTGGCTGAAGTCCATTCCCAGGTCACCTGTCTGCCCTCCCCATGTTGGGTAAGAATCCTCCAGCCCTCTCACAACTGAGCAGAATAAGAATTGGGAAGATAGATGGATTTTTGTTGGAATATGGACAGTACTTTGGCCTCACATTAACTCTTGAAATTTTGTGTCTGCCTTTTTGGTAAGCTGGTTCCCCTCAAGGAATCATGAATCAGAAAAATAACTGAAAAAAAGATTTAAAATCAGTATCTTGCCTCACTGATGCAAAGTGGAAAAGGATGGTCGGATTATAAAAACCCATCGGGGGGGGGGGGAAGATTCCAGTTGACATGGCCCAAACAGTAAAAGAAACAACCTTAATGGCATGACACTGACACTTCCATGAACCTTTCGGCTGCATCCTCAAATGGCACCCTCTAAACTCAGAGCCTTACATCGGCCCAGGTGCACATCTGTTCTCCTCCTGCATGACATTAGTCCTGATACTGTGAAATGTTACTGCCCTGCTCATGCGGCTGACCTGGCTTGGGCGTGCAGCTCACCACGCCATATTGCCCAAACATCTTTTGTTGCACTTCATCCATGACTTTGAAGTCTTACAAGGTTCTTGTATGTAGATGTTGTACAGTTGTGGCTCCAGGACTGCATTCACCAGAAGCTCAGCCTAGGCACACTTACACACAGGCAACTCCTTGGTTGTGTAGCTGACATTCATTACTCATAGATGCTTCTGTCCAAAGCAATGAGAGCAAAATTGTGGTTTAGCACCGTTGGCTACAAGTCTGTTCATGTACATTAACACCCTTAGCTATCAAGTGTCTCCTTTATCAATGGACAGCTCTAGCAATCACCAACTATACTCCTAAAATTAGTGACCATCTAACAGCAGCTATGAGTGCTTGTCCTTTACACTCTGTTAATGCTGACATAAGGACATGCTTCTGATATTGTGCAATGTTTAACCCAACGACAATGCTCCATGAAATGGAGACAGGACTTTAGACAGGTTAAACATGTAACCTTCCGTTCAAATAGCAAGCAGGATATTTGCACACAATTCACCAAGTTCAAATTGCAGACCTGGGGAGAAAAGCATCATCACTCCCCAGGGGAAAGGGCAGTTGTTCATAATGAGGTAAAGTATAACGACAGGAAAAACCCAAGGGATTTTAAACTTTTATTCTGCAGGATTAAACACAGCAGACAAGCTGTCACTGTTCAGGTTAGCCTCACACTGTAGGGACAGCATTGGTACAAAAAGTATTTGGTCTTCATTTCTGCTGACCACATTGCAAGTCATCCAGATGGAGGGAAAGGCCATGTGACCAGTAAGGTTCTACTCCTTGGAAGCCATGTGAGCCATGAGGTCAATGACACGGTTGCTGTAGCCAAACTCATTATCATACCTGCAAAGATTGAAACCAAATTAGCCATCTCAAAAAACACTAAGTGCCACAGACAGGACCAGGTCAAAAATGTCACATACCATGAGACCAGCTTGACGAAATGGTCATTGAGTGCAATACCAGCACCAGCATCAAAGATTGAGGAACGGCTGTCCCCATTGAAGTCTGTGGACACCACCTGGAACAGGAATCAATAAATCTTAAGGCTTATCTTTACAACTGGGTGTCTTACTGGGGCAGCACCAATATACCATGGCAATGCATGAGCCACCATGTCCTACTTGCCCATCAGCATTCACACCCTTACACACCTGATCCTCTGTGTATCCCAGAATGCCCTTCATGGGACCCTCAGAGGCAGCCTTAACAGCCTTCTTGATGTCATCATATTTGGCCTGAGACGAGAAAAGGGAAGCTAAAAACAAATTCTTGTATACAAAAATATATATACACACATATACATAAAAAATAAATACCGGCTTCTCTAGACGGACTGTAAGGTCAACCACTGACACGTTGGGGGTAGGGACACGGAACGCCATCCCAGTCAGCTTCCTGTGACATTTACAGAATGTGAACAGACATTAATTCTTTGTGAAATTTATACAAGGCTTCTAAAAGGCTACTCTGAACTGGTACCAACCCATTCAGCTCAGGGATGACCTTGCCCACAGCTTTGGCAGCCCCAGTAGATGCTGGGATGATGTTTTGGCCAGCACCACGGCCATCTCTCCACAGCTTGCCAGAGGGGCCATCCACAGTCTTCTGAGTGGCTGTGATGGCGTGAACCGTGCTCTGCGAAAAGGCAAGGTGCATTTAGGGAGGTCTCACCCCTGCACCTCGGTAGAGCCTCGTGTCTGAAGCGGATCCTTACCATGAGCCCTTCAACAATTCTGAAGGTGTCATTGATGACCTTGGCTAGTGGGGCCAGGCAGTTTGTTGTACAGGAGGCATTGCTGTTGAAGAGAGCATCCACTCATGTACTGAGATCAGTCCAATTGCGTGCAAATGGTTTGCTGAGAACTTGTTGCAGAGAGGGGAGGGGCTTACCTGACAACCTTGAGGGAGTTGTCATACTGCTCATGATTGACACCCATCACAAACATGGGGGCGTCAGCGCTGGGGGCCGAGATGATGACTCTCTTGGCACCTCCCTTCAGGTGAGCCTACGGAAGACACGCTGTTCTAAATTTGCTTGGAAGAGAGTGCAGACTACTCATGTGTGTGACTGGCACTTACAGAGGCCTTCTCTATGGTGGTAAAGACACCTGTGGACTCCACAACGTAATCTGCCCCGGCTTCACCCCACTTAATGTTTGCAGGGTCGCGCCTGAAACGACATGCAAGGTGATTCATCCACTCAAAAGCCAGCAAACAATAAGCCAGCAACAGGCAAGCCAGACACTCACTCGTGGAACACAGTGATCGCCTTCCCAGAGATGTAGAGCTTGCCACCCTCAGCTTTCACCTCCCCTTTGAAGTTACCATGTGTAGAGTCATATTTGAACATGTACACCTGCAGAGTGGAGGACAGGCACACGATTATGCCACATTAACAGGGATATGCATCTAAAGAGTCAGTGCAAGACAGGAGCTCAGCAGGATTCCAGCCTCACCATGTAGTCCAGGTCAATGAAGGGGTCATTGATGGCCACAATCTCGACCTTTCCAGACTGGAAAGCAGCACGGGTTACCAGGCGGCCAATACGACCAAATCTGCAATCAAAATCCAATATGGACACCAATTAGATTGAAGCAAATAGATCATTAGTCAAAGCAAGCAACCACCCTTTAGGTTCAAGAACCCCACTGAACCTATAAAAGGCAAGATCAAATGGAGAAATGTATATAAAATTTCTCAATCTTCCGTTTCAGGGCTCTCATTCAGCCACTAGATGGCACAAGAGCTCCAACACCAACCGATTCAGCCAACATGGCGGAATACCCAAAGGACCGGTCATATAAAACCCAAGACAGCACAGACTACTGGAACAACTGCATCATCGTGTGGGGAAGGGTTTCCACTGCACCGGCATACTAAATACAGCACTCCTTTCGGGAGACTTGAATGAATGCCAAATGAGCTTCAAGTTTGGCTGCATCTTTTCAGAAAAGCAGTTACACTAACAGACAAACTTGTTTGAGATCTTCAATACAAGATCAGAATTAAAAACAGAATTTATCCTTGACTTATCCCAAACTGACAAGGTGAGATGAGCTACTACAGTGGGGCCGCAAAAAAAAAAAAAAAAAAGTGACGCACCACTTCCACGACAAACTAGAGTTCACACTCCTTCACAGGAGCAAAGGTCAATGTGTGGCTCCATTTCAGAGCCCGAAGTTCAACAAAACAAGCAGCAAGAGGTAAATGCTTTGGGGACATTGTGTTGCAAATTAAAAACTAGAACATCCTTAGCCTACACAGAAGCATTATTGTAGTCCAGAAAAGGAAAGTAAAAAAAAAAAAGTCAGGGGCAGATTTTAATTCAGCAATTCCTTGACAATCAGGAGAAAAGGGGACATTCATCACTCCTTGTGACCACTTAAGCTTTAGGCATAGAAGCTCAAACCACCGCAAGTAGGGGAAAGAATGGGGGGAAAAATACCATCCATTTCTGTATTCGACATTGTTCTTATGGCGTCACATTGCTGCGCTATTCAAACAATAAGGCCGGCAGGATAAAATTAGAGAAAGAAACGTGATCGCAGACGAAGAGGGAAGCGATGCATAAAAGATGTGTGGCGGCTAGTCACGTCTCTCGCAGCCTCCCAGCGCATAGTGGGCGGGGACATGCCCATGTAATTCCTCTGGCGTTTAACCTTATCCTGTGATACTTCTAAAATTCACCAGGCAATCAATAAGAGCTTAAGTTGTCTATGCAGTGTTAGTGCAATTCATCGTCGGCAACTTACCCATTAACGCCAACTTTCACCATTTTTGTCGTGTTTGGTCTAGTGCTCTGAAAAGATACACATTAGTCATTTCCTCCTTCATAGGGAGAGGACCGATACCCCTCAAAGCAAAGTTAATTAGGTTAGCACATGGCTCTGAATTCATACGGACACGTTTAAGGTCTCATGCATGTTAATACAGAACCTGTTAAGAGATATGAGGATCCAGTACGCAGATGCAATAACTGTATACGGAGAAACTCCTTAAGATATAAATCGCGCAACACCATTTCGCAAAGCCAAATTAGGCAACGGCTCCAACAGATTAATTCGCATATAGCGATCACATCACGTACTAACGGATAAAATCACTCCTTGATCAACTAAACGCAAAAAAACAAAACCCGAGAGAAACGCAACTGCGTAACGTCGCCATTGAAAGCCCCATTCAGCGAGCTGCAAACAGAGCTATAACCTCCAGCCTCGAATCAACGTCTAAAAACGTATTATACCATTTAATAGTATAATATAGCAATCACAACCTCAAGATAGTTACATTTTGGCTTTAAAATGCCCGTGTTTATAAAAATGGCAATAAATGTATGGCATTAGAAATACATTATGAGCGTTTCTAGTCTTAAGGATCAGGCTTACACTAAAAGTGACAGTTTAAAAAAAAAAAATAAATAAAAATAAAAAAAAATGCTGCATTTTACCGGTAATGAAGCACCTGCAGTCCTGCAACGTGAGTAGACCGGATCTGGCCGAGCGGGCGCCTTTATTAGGCTGCTGGGACACGCCTCCTGACACCACGGGCTCATAATGTCAAGGTCATCGCCATCATGGGGGAGGGAGGAAGCCTAGGCTGTCCCTCCCGGCGGTAATCTTTTCTTTACGGTGCAGTCGTATAAAGATCGTGTTTAGTTTAGCATAATATTTATCTATTTTTATTTTTTAACGTTATATGATGTATAGTTTAGTATACGTTTCATTTAACAAAAATCAAATCTTTCCTATAGCACGTTCAGAGCAAGCTTTTGCCACCATTCGGATGGATATTTTACTCGTTTTTATTAAAGCTCGCCGTAATGTTAAATCAAAAATTAGAAATTTGTGCATTTCGCAGGTAGGGTGTAACAGTACATGTGACCCAATGTGTGTTTATTAATTGAAATATGGGGGAAATGATTACCGAAATATGGAGGAACGAAATTATTGCCCAGGTGTTTAAATAAGTGGATTTATCTCTCGTCTTTAAAAAGATACTTAAATATTACAAGGTACATGAATGACATGTTTTTGTAAGGTAGTAAAAAAAAATCTTGGTTTACTCTATAGTTTCAGATAAACTTTTTCTAATTGGCTGCAGACCTAATTATGTTGTCCCTAGTTTAAAACTTTAAACTTTTTACTCTGTAAATAATACTCTATAAATACTATATGTAAATAACATGTTTTATGTAAATCAAACCGAATAAGAAAAAAATGTAATGCTGATCAGATGATCGCCGGAAAAGGTAAAATGTTTGCTTAAATTTTGAGTACCAAACACAGGGTGCATGTAGGAAGATTCGCAGAAGTAGGCAGGCGAGTGTCTGACCTTCTCAGCAGTGCACAGACGGCGAGAAGGATCAGATCTCGGTCTTTTAGGGGGGGTGACATTTAACAGAAGGACCATGACCCCCTTTTTTCACCTTCTTGCTGCTCCCCTATTTCTGGTGTGCTGGTAGCCAGAATCACCCTGAATCAGAACAGGCACAGCCACAACCTGTGCTGTCATTTAATGAAGTATATCACAAATCTGTTAGAGGTCGCTCAGCAATCGTGCATCCAGTTGTACGTAACTTGTTGTGGAAGTGAAGGCCTGCAACCCAACTGATTCTGGTGACGGAATTGCAAAGCGTTTCTTCTGTAACTATAACAGATCTGTAACTGTTATGCTGTTCACTGGTGTAACTTCTAAGATGCCCCCCTCCTCTCATTCCCCGGATGCCCTGCATAAGTTTTCTGAGGTGAAGTAAAGGTCAAACTAAAAGTAACTCAGGCAACCTTTTTAAACCATGTCAGTGGGTGCTCAGGGCTGATCCCTATATTCCCAGAATCCTCTGCTCCTTGCATGTAGCATCTGACAAATCCACTTTTACTGATTGGTCATTAATCTTAAACAGTTATCAGTTTGTCCTTTTTTACTATTAGATTACAATATTTAAAAGATATGTCTTTAAACTGGTGATTACCAACTGTAGGTTTTTCAAGAAACATTATTAACTAAAGTTAGCAGCAGTACTGTTTTTTTCACATTTTATATCTTCTTTCCCAGAAAATACTTTTAAAATGTAAGGAGTTGATTCTAAATGTGAACAAATCTGAACAATATGCCATATAATCTTCCAGTGGATAAAACATTGTTTGTGATCTTTTGTTGGAATTCCATTCATTTGTCCATCCACACATCTAACTTTCAACTGCGTTCCTTGGTAATGATCATCAAGGACCTGGAAATAACGGCACGAGTTGGGAAATGAGAAATCAGTCTATCGCAGGGCACTTTCTGTCTCTCACACACATACACATACACACAATGGGAAATTTAGAGATACCAATTCAACTAAACACTGGTATTTCAACTGTCATGCTCAAGCAAGCACCTGGAGCACATTAAAAAACTCCACATGCAGGCTGAGCTGGGACCAGATTTGAACCTGGAGCCCACAGCTGTTAAGCAGTTTGCTCTGAATGAACCACTCCTGAGCTGTTAATGGCTTATTGTGAGGGGTAAATTTACAAAGCAATGAGCTCAGATTTCTGTACTTTCATTGAACAAACTATAATTTACAGACATTCAGCTGATGACAAACGTTCAGAGACCTTTATTTATTACATAAAAGAGAAACCTTTACATGTCTGACAGCATATACTGGCAAACTTCAGTTCAGTCTTATTCTTTGCTGTTCATTTTTCCAAGCAAACATAACTGCTTTTACATGAACATACCAAATGACACAATGTTTAAGTGACTTTTTCAGCAGCGAATGTAAACAAATAAGTAAACTATCATTCAAGAGATTTTTAATGTGAATGGAATATACTTTCATATACAATGATGAATGACAACTATCTGTAATAGCAATATAGAATTACTGAAATTTACATAAAACAAATTTAACAGCAATAATTTAGGAAACTAAGTATTTTTATATATCACTTAAGCAAAAATAAAAATATGCAAAAATATGACTTCACAGATAATGACCACCACATTACAGAAATACAGATATTTTAAGTTATTAGTACGATTATGTCATGACACACAGAGTCTGCCTTCTAGCGTTTTCTCTGTCCCAGTAGTATATCTGCTTAGCCTTGATCCAGTATTGGCCACGTAATAACGACACTGAACACAGACTGCCCCTCATTCGTCATGCTGCCTGCATTCTCACTGCAGCTCCTGAAGACAGACTCTCACCTTGGTCAGTCACTAGCAACCCAGGCCGCTCAGGGACCCGATGCGATCCAGCTTCAAACCGAAACAGCCCCGGTTCCAGCCCCTCTTTGCCCTGTCTGGCGAGGCCCTTTTCTGACTGGCTATAGCTCCACGGAGGAGGCGGACCCAAGCGTTATCGTTCTCAGCAGGAATATCGATCCATTTGGGGTACTCTGCGACCTTTAACCCTGAACCGAAGGGCTGTGGCTCTTCCATTGGAGTGCTCACTAAATTCTCAAGGTCGTCAAGGGTCAAGAGGTCATTGTAGTGTTCCAAAAACTGTTCCACAAACTAAATGGTATAAAAAGGGGGAGAGAGTCAATAAATGGATGATACTCATGCAGTACATATAAATACCAAAGACAACCATATTCACAGTGCTGATAATCCCATTTCAATGAGCAGTGCTTTAATCTGCTGTAGCTAATTTTGCCTAATATATTGGGGTCCTCCCGTATGTCAAAAGATGTATGGCATGCGGTCCATCTACATGCCTGCATTGCATCACTGGGGTTGTGAAGAGCACGACTCTCTGTATGCTGCGCAGGAACTGTGAGGAGCAGGACTGCGAGGATGAAGGCTGAGGACATGCTGGACCAAGACCGTGGGGGGGGGCGGGGGGATGCCAGAAAAAAGCCGGGTCTGTACAACTGAAAGACATTTACAGCATAATTCCAGTGACCGACCGTCACAGAAACTTACAGAAAATCACATTCCCACCGGTAATTATTGCAAAAAAATACATTTGGCACTGCTGATATTAGCTCTAAAAAATAATTCATTTAGATGAACAAACAACTACTACATGGACATCTATAAGCTCTATGTTAGTGAGAGAACGTTTTCTGACTGGGGTGTAGTGTGAATCATTCACGCCTGACGTTTCCCCAGTTGGTGTCCCCTCCCATCGCCTTACCTGTCACCCACGGCGTACCTACAGAGCCACTCACCTTCCCTTTAATGTTCCCCTGAGAATCCGCGATCTGGCAGCTGTCGTTTCTGTGTTTCACAGGCTGTGTTCCATGCCTCCTTCCCCCTCTCTCTCTCTCTCTCTCTGTCTCGCTGCCTCTCACACACTATTGGCATCCACTGAAAGCCTTTCCCTCGGCGATGGTGTAAACGTTCCGTGGGCTTCGATTCACTTTCTGTGTAGTTAGCTCAGTGTCTGTGTGTTCACTCTGAGGGAGGGAGCCCGTGTATATAGCAGCTGATCTCTTCCCCCCCCCCGTCCGGCCCCCACACTCTCTGCTTTCTCTTCACAAAGGGGTGCTGCCGCAGCTGGGTACGATGTGCTGCATGGCCAGAGGGGCCAGCAGTCACAGGTGGTTGTGGCGTTTCCCAGAACATGACATCATAAGACGGGTACAGACACCCACCAGGGTCAGGGCTCGGCCAGAACAGCTCACGAAATGTCACCTTGGGCCCCCCTGGGGTCAGCACTTTCAACCTAAAGAAATATATGTCAAGCGAGAGTGAGACGTCCCCCTCACTAAATTTTGCTGTAGGTTGGCAGAGGCTCAGTAGATTTTTGGCCCCTATGAAATGCTCCCTGAATCTGCCAGGGTGTACATGACCCTCCGGTGCCCCTGAAGGTCGGTATCATGGCATTCACGCCGATGCCACCCCACCACTCAATACCCTTACATCACTTTTTGCTCCCTTTTCACCATTCTTCCCCGGAAGGTGCACAAACGGTGCAGGCTACCAAGCAACACAATGGTTTTGGCGTCATGCTTCCTGCCATCTTGGACATGAGCACTGCACATATTGAACAATTACAGGAAGTAGATTTTTTTTTCACCAGTAATCTGGCAACATTGAGGTAGTTTTGAGACCTGCGTGGCAAGACTTGCTTGATACCCAGTGGCAGATACATAGGATACACTTGAAAGCAGCGCTTGACAAGTTTCGATGATGACTCTGAGCCTAATGGTCATGCCGTAAAGACAACCCGTCTAGTCTTGCTTCAAAGGTTCGACGTGTCAGAGCGATACTCCATTATTGCTAGCTAAACACCATGTAGTTTTTCTATAATTTTAACTATTGGCACTGTCCGCACAGCCTGTCCACACTCCTCCTGGTGAGTTACAGTCTGTCAGGGCCATCTGCCATCCCAGCGCCCACGGCCTTCGTGCCGCCCCAGCACCGCTCTCCGCACACAGCGTCCAACACAAACACCAACCATCGGCGGAGATGTCACACATGCTGGCCGGACATATTGCCAAAGTAGTGTTTGTTAAAAAAAAAAAGAAGCTGGGTAAATGTCACGCACAAAGAAACAGGCATTTTTATAATAGTGCACTTAGCATAAGCTCTGTTAGTGCCAGTGGACCATCTCTGATTTTATGAACAGCCTAACAAGAGGTTTTACAGTGAAAGCTCCTGACATTGCAGGGACACAATGTGAGATCATACTGACTCTCGACTGGTGGTGCGCAGGAATCGTGTGGTGACAATGGCAGCGGGGCGATCCTTCAGCCCGATAACTGGTCAGACGACAAATGACAGAAAAGTTGACATTTTTCAATTTTATTTTATTTTTTTACATAACTTGTTCACAAGGACAAAAGAGCAAATAACTGGCCTTTGCCACGCTTGCTGTCATTTATGAGATGGAGGGAATTGCAAGGGAGTGGGAGGGATGAGTGGGCGAGAGCAGATTAACAAAAGATGGGGGGGGGTAAGTACACTGCAATAAAATGCCGAGGCAGAACAAGTGAGGGGGAGGAGATACCAGTGGCTGGGGGGGGGACGACGGCAAGATAGGAAGGTATAGGGGAATGAATGATGTGCATGCATGGGTAGGCGGAAAGGTAGGAGAGAATGGCGATGAATTTAAGAATGGAGACAATGAACAGCTAAAGCATTCAAACAGGAACTCATTTGCAAACAAATCCTCATCTTACTGCTTAATTACGAGTTCTCCCCAATACAAAGAAAATAATTAGTGAGCATATACTGCGTGGGCTATAATAAGAGGTGGATTCTACCCCGCCCATACATCTGTATTATTTACTTTAAGTAGCTAGCATACAAGAGTACGAAATGAGCAGCAGCCAAGTCTTGCCTCACTGTCTGTCCAAATACGAAGAGAGCTAACGAGGAATAATTAATAGTTACGCAGAGAAGAAATAAATCTGGCCACTATGAGGTCATCCCTGTCCAAACAGACATTCCTGGGAATGTACGTTCAATCTAGACCCGCTGTTGCCTGAGGACAAAGTTGCCCAGAAACTTGGATGAGGTGGCAGGTTATTGTATCAGTTTCCCACAAAAGCTGATCATGATCAGCTCAGCAAAGGTCGTTCAGGGAGACTGAACATTTTCCAGGAACTCCAGACACTTTGAAACAAACAAATAGGGAAAGCTAGGAGCCGTTTATCCCAGTTTATTCTCAATTCTGTAACATCCACAGTCCCTGTTGTACACCCCCCCCCCCAATGCCAGCCAAATTAGCATGGAGGAGCACAACCTCATCCCCAGGGGTACCGTGACCGTAGAGTAGGAGAGTGATTACAAACGTCAAAGGCAGCAAATGCAGTGCGACAGATATTGGTCATACAGTGAGATGAATTCACATGCACATGATCAAAGTGTGTTTTAAAATTGACCATTTATTTTGAACAAGGCAACAACGTGTTTTACTGATTTGCAGACAATGTCCATCATAGCAACAAAAGCCAGTTTCAAGACACTTCCTTTTGGTGCCATATGGAAAAATATGAACGGTGGGGTGTAGATATGAAAGGAGGAATATTTGACTCATACTGTTCTATTGGAATAAAAAGAATAAGTTCATAATTACAGATTTAGCACGGGGAGGGGAAACACAAAAATCACTGCGCAAAACATTCAAAACTATGTTTTAGGAGTTAAAAACAGTAATAAAGAGACTGACAAAAAGTGCTGAAGCTGGAGCATCAGTGCCTGAGGCGAGAGCGTCGGGAAGAGCGGGAGATGGGCGTGGTCACCTTGGGAGTCTCACTGTCAGCCAGCATGGCTCCTGGGGGGGGAGAAGCTTCCAGAGTGACACACGAAGGGACAGTAAGGCGGACCCGGAAGGCACATGAGAGCCGACATAGCCTCACCGTCTTCATCTTCCACTTCCTCCTCCTCTTCATCACTGCTGAATGTGATGTGGACCTTCTGGGGAGCTCGCCGCCGGGCCCTGGGGGTCACGAAGTCGCTGGTGTTCTGGCTGGCTTTCCCTTTGCCTGAGAGAGTCAGACACGGCTCAGGGAGCTTCAGTGGCCTGCTACGGCACTTCCGTCGGCAGACCCCAGCACTCCTACCTCTCGTGGGCCGGTTGCTTCTCTTGCACACAGCCTGAGGTGTGAATTGGGCCAGTTGGGTCTCCCCGGCCTCCAAGCGGCTGTCCACCTCGCCGCTCTCCACGTTCTCCAGGCCCCGCGTGTGCACCGCTGTGAGTTTCTTCTCAAACTCCTCTACCTGGGTCTAACGGGGCAGGAACATGTAGTGGGGGGGCAGAAGAGGGGAGGGGGGTTTAAAACTTTCCTCCCCGACACTGCAGGAGTCATCCATGATCACATCTTGGTGAGCGAGTCGTGACAGGCCAGCACGCGATACTTCACACAAAAAGCTATTGGAGCTCACTAGCAAGCTCCAATGGAACCTGCAAACACCCCCCCATAGCACTGACCTTGAGCTGGGGTTTGGCTCCCCGGCGCAGGCGGGCTGTGATGGCCAGCAGAGGCTGGTATACGCCAGGCTCAGAGAGCTTGTCGCTGTAGCATTCCCAGCATTCCTGCAGACGTTTGAAGCCACGCTCGCACATGTTGAGCAGTGAGAGAGACACAGCCAGGTCACACCACTGCCTCTCTGTCCTGAGGGGGACATTGGGGGGGGGGGGCGACGGGGC
>JAODUD010000134.1:20611261-20634413 GCA_026784285.1 Stomatorhinus walkeri
TAATCCATTTTGGAATAAGTTTGCAACATAAAATGTGGAAAAAGTGATGTGCTGTGAAGGACAAACTCTCCCATCCTGCAGAGCTCAGTTTAACTCAATGTGAGGTGAGCATGGCATAAAAAAAAAGGAGTGACAACAGCGGTGGAACATTAGTGTACAAGGCAGACTCCTGACTTGTCTCTGCAGACCGCAGTGAGTGCAGGGTAAATGCCAAAGAGTGAGCCCTGGGCTCTGTGAGATAGCGGCTTTGACATCTTTGGGCCAGCAGTGGCAGCTTTATCAGTGGATGAAATGCCACCCCCCCCCCAGAGCCATGGCCATACAGGGGCAGAAAGCACTACAAAAATCACACCAACACTCCTGGGCTGTGATTAATAACTGTTTGCATTTCTGCGGTACACCAGTTATCGCATACGGCTGCTGGCCCCATTAGTGCATTGAAGGAACTGCAGAAGCTTGCCCAACAGGGGAATCAAGGAGGAATCCATCTGTTTGGTTTAGGATGCCGCTGATGATAACATTCATGTTTTGGCTGGTCACTCGGATATTCGCGTTTGGCTTTGCGACACCTTCCAGCAACAGGTTTACACTGGGTGTTTACCGTACTCCCAGGCATGTGCCGATCCCAAGGGCAATTCCGGCATAAAGCTCACAGTCAGGATGAGGCGGCTTTGTACCTTGGTGGCGAGCTCATTGAAGAAGTTGAGGGCCAGGCTGGCGATGTGCGGCTGGGGATCGATGAGCAGCATGGCCACCTCGCTCACCTGTCCCTTCACCTTCAGCACGTCTTTCAGCACCAGCTGGGTCAGCACGGTGACGGCAGTGTGCCGCACTGCCGGGCTGTCATCACTGAGCCTGCCACAAGGAGTGTCACAGTGGTCACGAGCCTTACACCCCCTGCCCCCCAGTGTTCAACACAGACCGTTCATTGAAGGGGAAACACAGAAACCAACTACAGTCACTTTGCAAGGGAGATACTAGTATAATGAAAAGTCACTTCCCACATATTTAAAGTTGGGCTGTGACAGCCTCAGTTCCACCCCCATTCCTTGGATGTCATTCACAGGGGGGGGGTAAGACTGACAGCTTTTTCACCAAACAGAATGGTCCCCCAGTGGAATGGGTCATTTCAGGGAGGTATTGGCTCAATTTCAACTAACCAAAACGCAGCGGTGCACCAAGTGCATGCCTGTTACCATGGTTACGGCAGACAGGCCAGGGGTCTAAGAAGCATTATGTGCATCTTGGTCAAATCCGAGTCATTTTTTTTTAACGGTACAACATAGCTTGCAGGTAGGGAGAAGCACTTAATGGCAACTCCTCTTCTGAAAGTGCAAGGATGGCAAAGATGCAATACTGCAACTACCTGGCCAGCAGAAAGTGGGCCGGCCAGCCTGCAAGCAGAGCGCCATCCTGGAGAGCCCGAGTGTCATCCAATTACTGCTGTGCTTTTATGAGCCCCCAAGGGCCATGCCAGAGCCTTTCAGGATAGCAGCAGTCAGGCTGCACAATGGCACAACCTAAACATCGATTTTGACCAAACAGGTCCAGCTCGTTTCTATGCTCAAGGCCATACAGACTCATTCTGCGCATGACACTACATTTACAAACAGGTGCTTGCCTGGAACTCGAATCAGGCACCAACCATAAAAGGCAGCACAGCAGATGGCCGTCCAGCCATTGGTTCGGCGCTCACCCTCTGGAAATAAAAGCCGCTGACCACCTTGCCTGGGGATGCTGTAGGTGGGGCTATTACCTGGCATACAAGTTCTGTGTCCAGGGCTCCAGGATGTTGGGGAAGCGGACTGTGAGGTCTCCCAGGGCGATTATGGTGTTGGCTCTGACAACAGGAAGGGAGGACTTCTCCAGCACCGTGAAGAGTAGCCGGATGTTCTCCTCACACACAGAAGGGCTGAGATCGAAGTGGGGCGGGTGGGCATGGAGGTCATAATGAGGGGGGGGGCATGCCCTCCCCAAAGGGCAGGTACACCAGCACTGATCAAGTGATGTGTTTAGGGCAGCCAGAGAATGCCACTTCTGCAGAGAAGCAGTCACCTGATCATCATGAACTGCGCCAGTGCAAGACAGGCAGCCACCGTGAGCTGGGGGTGTGAGTAGTGCCCCGGGGAGCTGCACACCCTCACCAGGAGAGGCAGGAAGGCCACCAACAGGTTCTCCTCTGGAGAAGAGCAGTAGCATGTGAAGGAGTGTCAGTCATGCAGAGCAGTGTGTGGAAGAGGAAGCCATAAGACCACACAGGGCTGTCTGGGAAGCACCAGCTGGAGACTCGCTCTCACCAGCCAGCAGCTCCGTCTCGCAGATCCTGCGGATAAGCTCTGCCTCTGTGTCCTCTGCTGACGCGCCCACCAATCCCAGCTCCTCCTCTATGCAGCTGTCACTGGATGCTTGCTGCAGGAATGTACATTTCAGCAAAAACACAGTAGTCCCCTGTATCTGCAGGTAATACATTCTAAGACATCCTGCCGATGGCTGAACCTATGAACATAATACATTTTGAAAATTTGACTTTCATGTATACACGTATAGTAGGTTTAGCTGATGAACAAAGACATTTCCAATATTAAATACAGTAATGAGTGCACATCATACAGTATCGTACTGTCGAATTAAAGGGTCCGGGCTTTTATCCCAATTCAAGAGTAACAATGGAAAAAAATGTATCAAGGGACAATGGAAAAGAAAAAACACACACTAACTATTTACGTTTGCATGACCCTTCTGAAAGTTCATGATCATGGGAAGCACCCAGTTTTGGAACTTTGGTTTTATCAGAGACCAATACTATGGTAGAAAGTGAGTGACTATTAGTTATCGTTTACTGGCTTGAGGTCTACAGAGCCAGCGGTAAAGCACTAGTTCGTAATTCTTGAGTTACTAATGCAGGATGCTTACCAGCCACAAACACTAGAAGCCTGATTTGTACAAGTCACATGAGGTATACCTACCAAAGGCTAGTCCACCTGTTGTCTGCAGTTCTAAACAATCGAGATGAAGGGGTCTTAGGGGCACGCAAGCGCCAGCAGCTCACCTTGGTTTTGGCGGAAGGGCCCTTGTCTTCCTTCTCTCCTCTCCTCCTGCGCAGCTCTGCGCTGACACTGCGCTCTAGGTATGACACCTGCCAGAAGGCCACACAGCCACAGAGGGAGAGCAGCTGGGCCAGGGAGACGCAGCTGACTGAAGGAAAGAAAATATGGGGGCAGGGGGGTTGAACCTCTTATAATAAGGGAATATTCAAAATCACGCCTTAGGCAGGGGTGCCATGGTCTGTCAGTCACTCTTAATCAAAGTATTGCTACTTTGGGCTTGTATATGGGAAAGAACCCCACAGCAATTTAGTGAATCAGCACCCAGCCAGTAAAGCTGGTTGCGCTGTAAGACTTTGGCTCTATCGGTTTTTATAAATCTAACTGGCCTGAGCTTGTTGGTTTTCTCTATCGATTTTGGCATGCCACTTTGAATGGCAGTGAGGTAGCGCAGATTTAAGGTGGTCCGGAGCATCGCTGTGACATGGTGACGCGGGGCGCCAACCAAAGGAGAAGTATCAGAACATTTAGAATTCCCTTGGCCTTTCTGATGATACACTATTATTCAGTGTGTTAAAAAAGCTGCCCCCGTAAACACATGAAGCCTTAAATATTTGTCCAATCATACTGCGCTGCAGGTTGGGTGTCATTGTCTGCCTGATAACTCTCCTGTATCAGTTCATTTCAATGGGGGCTGAATGAATCTCAGGTGATCAATAGTCGTTTATCCTGTCATTCCTGGCCATTTAAATTTCAGCTTCATTTCCCTCCACCCAAGAAGAAGTGTGTAGAATGTGTGTGTAGTTATCGGCGACATGCAAGGATTTGAAAAGCACATCTCATGAGGAGACTGGCATAAGCTGACTAAATACAAAAGTCGCAATGTCACTGGGAGATGACACCAGCAGTATATCAAGCAAGCAGGACCCCTAGTAACTATCACCCATAAATGCAGAAAAAGTTACTTTTCTGATTTACAAGGGTACAAATAGAAGTACTTTGTCACCTGTAGACTTACGCAAACAATCCTTTGGTGACTTGCTCAGGAAGCCCGATTTCAGCCTTGTGCACACTTTCTTGAATTCAGCTGGATAATGGCACGAAGTCTACATTATGTTGATATTTAGCAGTCACTCATGAAAAGCTTGAATAAGATGAGCTTACTTGGGTATTTTCAAAAGCAAAGAATAGGCAAGGCAGGTAAAAGCAGGCATTTTGTTTGGGGGGGCGGGCAACAAGGAATCTCCACACACACACTTATGCTGCCACTTCACCGTTATGGTGTCCTACAGAAATGGGAGCAAAACAGTAACGTCGACCCCTAACCAATTCCCAATCCCCTAGTAACTAACAGAGGACAGTGTTCGAGAAAGGAGGGGGGACTTAATCCCCTTTATTCACCAAATTATCAGCAGGGAGTTCACGATGCTCAGTCTTTCATAATGGTAAAGCGACGAGTGGAGAGAAATTTATCCATGCCGTAGTACTTTTACCCGATAGATGAATGGGATTTGTATGTGAATAGGTGGACACACTGGGACAGACCCACTTCCAACAAACACACTAAGTTAGACTGAGTCCACATACAGTTAGACTGTGTGCAGTGCAGTTTCGAAACCAATCTTGGTATTTCTTCAAGACACTGAATGTTGTCATTTTCCCAATGGGGAGCTCAAGAGCGAGTCTACCTATAGTGAATGTATGTGAAGTGGTACATGGCAGGGTGTGCTCATGCTTTAAATAAATTAGGAAGAAAAACCGTTTGGAAAGAACACACACAGTAAACTGACAGCTCAAAATGTGTCACACTGCCTATTGTAAAACTGACATGAATTGTGGTGTCCTTAACTGGACATGCGAATGTGTTAAAAACAACACATTGTTTTTAGAGCATTATACCATTATTAGATACTGTTATTGTTTACAGTGTAGAGAACTTAAGGTACTTCAGCAGATGGCAAAAATAACAAAACTCAAACTTTATGGACTGCGCAAGTCTTCTATTCTAAACATGCGTCTTAAGACATCAACACTCCAAAAAAAGACATTAATGCCAAAAAATGGCACCATGTGATTGACTTACCCTGCTCTCTCTCAGTCTGAGACTGGACAGCCTCCTCGTTGCCCTCCGCACCCTCGGCAATCTGATCCAGCAGCAGACGCGAGCATCGCTGGAGGAGCCGGGAACAGAGCTGGTCAGGTGACTCGGCCAGGAAGTAGAGGAGTTGGATGGCCTGTTCCATGAAGGTCTGCCAGTGGGGGTCGGTCAGCAACACGCCTGGGGCAACAACACGTGCGCAAGGTCAAAGCAGGGCTAAATGGATCGCAGAACCAGAATGGGCCAAGATCGAGAGCGGATACCTTCAGCTATGGCCTGGGTGAGGCAGGTGAAGAGTTCGTGGTCTTGGGGCAGCCTGAATGGGGGGGCACCTTTATTTGGCTGAGGGGCAGAAATTCAGATTGAGTTAGCAGTCACTGAGTAGGGATGGGGTGGTAAAGAGGAGAAGAGAGGAGAGGAGCAGGGCAGGCCTTTACCCTGTGGTGATCAGTGATGCTGCAGATGGTGAGGACAGCATCTCTGGCCAGGAGGTAGTCCTCAGCCACCTTCTCCCCAAGAGCCACGGAGCACAATGTATCCAGGTTACTGAGCACTACCTCCCTCTCTGCCCTGAACACCCCCCATGTAAACAGGAGTAGCACGTTAACATTGCACACAGATTAACAAAGATGGCACCATATTTGCTTCACTCATACAAAGGAGAAGTTACATCCTAGGTAATGACCAGTCTGTAGCTTCCAGCTTCCTGGAGACGGCAATGTCCCCGAACCCCTCACCGTGCAGCCATTCCCAGCAGCAGGACGGCGGCACGTCGCTGTATGCTGTGGCTCTCCAGCTTCCCAGTGAATCTCTCCCACAGGAGCTGCACCACACTGGTCTGCAGGCTGGAGCTACTGCTGAAGAACTCCTGCACCTACAGGCCACAGGAAGCGAGCGAGCATCACGCAACACTGCGCTGTATCATAGGACAGCACCAAGCAGAGTAGCTTAAAAGGCCTCTCACTATCTCCTCCAGGCACTGGATGGTCCCCAGTGAGGCGTCCACCATCAGCTCTGACAGGCTGTTCACCAGAGTCTGCGCCTTGGCCCTGCAAGGCAGCGGGGTTTAGGACTACGTCAATCAGACAGTTACCAAACCAGTTCAGCTCTGGTGCAAAGATTAATCAAGACAAAGGTTCAGCAGCACTGCAAGACATTGCCACGTGATGCAGTAGAGCAGCTGGGCAGGGTGGGGCAGGGTACTGACCGTGTGGTGTCCCCCTGTGGGTTGAGGTAGAGTCTCTTGTACGCCTGGACAACGGCATCTTTCACAGCCAGGTCTGAGGACCACACCAGAGGCAGCATCTTCCGCACGCCGGACAGCGAGTCAGCTACGCTGAACTCACACACCGTCACGCAGAACTGTACTGCCTCCTGGACCACTGCCGCCCACACACACAGAGACAGACTCAAGAGAAGGTCACACTACAAAAAGCTCTGTACAAGAGGATTAGTTTCCTTGAAATATAGGTTATCCTTTAAATCACAGAAACAGCACCAGAAAGCCTACCACTGGTAGTCTTCCAGTAGAGCATGGAGTTAATGACTGCTATGGCCTTCTCCACCTGGAGGACAAAGCTCTCCGTGTCTCTCAGGTACTGAACCAGCATCTCCTGCTTCTTCAGCACACTCTCTTCCACCTCATCTCTGTGGCTCAGCTCTGCTGCCTCTTCTGCCTGAGTGGGGACCTGCACCTCCTCGGCATCAGTCTGAGCTTGCACTGGACCTAATGTCAATGAAAAAGAAAATCATGTGGGAGATTAGTAGTGAAGATGGAATGACACATTGTCGGACATCAGAGGCGCAGCGCTGTGTGGGCCGAAGGCCTGAGATGTAGGTGAAGTGCAGTCTCATTACCTTTGAAGATCAGACCTAGCGTGTCAACAACCGACTCCACAGCAAGCGGGGAGACGCCACAGAAGAGCCGGGAATCGGGAAAGACGTTGTGGGCTTGGACACAGAGCCGTACAGCATGTCTATGGGACAATGGCATACATGAGAGCACCGTCCAGCAGGGATTAGCGTGCACACACACCGAGCACAGACACCCCCCCACACACACCTGTATTTGTTGTCTCTGAGGAACTGCGCGACGCTCACAGCAGTGGCCTGGTCGGTTTCCTTCATGCCCCCCTCCCAGTCCCCCTCTTTTTCCGCCTCCTTGTCCTGACCGCAGGCTTCCAGCTCAGCCTGCACCGTCTGCAGCAGCTCAGGCTCCATGGCCTCCCACAGCTCCGAGGCTTCGATGACGGCCACTGCAGAAAGTGGCAAGTCAGACAGGTCACAAAAATCTACAGGAAGGAGCCAACAAGACTGACAGTCCTCAGGTTGTCCAAGACACTGCTCACTAAGAGCTTCTTCTGCGTGCCCACCCCCAATATGGTCTGTGGAGGATGGGGGGGACAAGGGCCTGTTTACTGTAGGTGGGTCCTTACAGCAGAGCAGCACATCGCCAATGACCTGCCAGGATTCCGTGCCAATAAGGAGGCAGAGACATGAGACCCCATGGCAAGAAGCTGGCATTCACCTTGGCACCAACAAAGGAGCAATGATACTGTAAGGGTGCGGGGGGCCACTGACCAGGGACTTTGGTGGCAGCCTTCTGCCGAAGTTCTGCCAGTTTAGCAGTCTCCTTCTCCAGGGGCCTTTTCAGATCAGCGCTGCTCAGCTGCATGTAAATTCAGAGAAGCCAGTTTCCAAAATAAAAAAAAAAAAATCTAACCATCTTCGGAACAATGTGGCTTGACAAAGCGTCGTTTGTACCTTACAGCTGTAGGGGTTGTGAGCAATGAAAGCAGCCAGCAGCTGGATGGCGCTCTTGCACACGTTGACCGACTTGTCCATCAGCCGACCCACTGTCAAGCTCATGACCTCGGTGTACCTGGTAAGGGGTAGAGCCTGAAAGACAGGGCAGAGACCATGAACACACGCAGGCCTGCCGATGACTCAAGGAAAGCCTGGCTCAAGCCTGGCCAACCACCCACCTTGCTGTTGACGATGCGCGCGTAGACTTGCAGTACACGGGACCTGACGTGGGAATGTGTGTCATGCAGGTGCTCTTGCAGGGTGTCCAGGAAACGGTCCCTGTCGGCCCGTCCCGAGTCGTCTAGCCCATCGCCGCTGAGCACCCGTACCAGCACTTCCCCAAGCACCTCACACACAGCCACACGCATGCTGGGGCTCTGCCATTGGTCAGGGGATGAAGGAGGGAAAATAATCCATTGAAGTAACTAAATTAGGACAGCTCTGCAGTCACTCTTACATGATGATACCTCAGTATGCTGTTGAGAATATGGTGTACTGGCAATAAAGCAGAGAAGAGCACACTTTAATAAAAATGAGAGCTCAGTTCCGAGATCTCCTAGCACAGAGACAGCCTCACCTCTCCTTCTAGATGAGTGAGGAGCACACTGATGTTGGGGATCATGGCTTCAGGCACCAATGTGCTAAGCTCTGACAGGAAGGAGGAGAAGGCCTTGACACCCGAGCCCTCCCTGCTGAGCTCCTCAGAGGGCTTCTGACCAATCTCCCTGCAGCAGGAGGGTGACCCACATGAACAAGGCAGAACAGATATTAAAAACTAGGGAGACGTTCAGGGAAACATTGCAAAATCGGCATCTCATCCAGGGTGTGTCCTACACTGCCACCCCAATCATGCAGTTCATGATATGCAGTTACAAGAAAGATGAAAGGGCAGAGTCAATAACACAGACCTCATGACCTCCCCGACGACGGCCTTGACGCCATACTCCGTGCTCCACACAGAGACCGCCTGCGCACACACAGTGGACAGCTGCTCAAAGTGCTGCAGCAGCTGGATGATCTTCACACTGGCACCTAGAGGATGGCAGTCACTGGGTAAGAAACCGGTTACCAGTCACCCCCTTTAATGATTCACACAAGCAGAACAGTGGGAAGAGTAACAGGCTACACACCTAGCATGTGGTTGTACTTCTTGATGAGGACCCCCAAGAGATGGATGATGGCATCGCGGCTGGCCTTGCTCCTCACAAGGCTGATGGTGGGGTTCTCCAGGAGTTTGTAGCAACAACATGTCACACAACTGATGACAAGACAAAACCCAACTCAGACGACCTAGCAACTTGACAATCGTCATAAGTTGACCTACATTAACCCCACAGATGGGAAATTGGCATTATAGCAGCAAAATGGACAATACTCGAGTAGTCATTTAAAAAAAAATAAAACTACTAAATCTACAGGGTGGGCCATTTATATGGATACACCTTAATAAAATGGGAATGGTTGGTGATATTAACATCCTGTTTGTGGCATATTAGTATATGTGAGGGGGGAAACTTTTCAAGATGGGTGGTGACCATGGCGGCCATTTTGAAATCGCCCATTTTGAATGCAACTTTTATTTTTTCAATAGGAAGAGGGGCATGTGACATCAAACTTATTGGGAATTTCACAAGAAAAACAATGGGGTGTTTGGTTTTAGCGTAACTTTGAAATTCTTTCACGAGTTATTTATAAGTTTCTGATCACTTATAAAATGTGTTCAATGTGCTGCCCATTGTGTTGGATTGTTAATGCAACCCGCTTCTCCCACTCTTCACACACTGATAGCAACACCGCAGGAGAAATGCTATGAAATGAGTGTTAGAAATGAGTTTTTCCAGCAAGATGGTGCACCACCACATTATGGGTGTCAGGTCCGAGCATTCCTGGAAAGTGGATTGGTCGTCGTGGGCCAGTTGAATGGCCCCCAAGGTCTCCTGATCTGAACCCCTTAGACTTTTATCTTTGGGGGTCATCTGACCTTGTCTATGCTGTGAAGATACGAGATGTGCAGCACCTGAAACTACGGATACTAGAAGCCCGTGATAGCATTTCTCCTGCGGTGTTGCTATCAGTGTGTGAAGAGTGGGAGAAGAGGGTCGCATTGACAATCCAACACAATCGGCAGCACATTGAACACATTTCATAAGTGGTCAGAAACTTGTAAATAACTCATGAAAGAATAAAGTTATGTATAAAACCAAGCACACCATTGTTTTCCTTGTGAAATTCTCAATAAGTCTGATGTGTCACATGACCCTCTTCCTATTGAAAAAAGCAAAAGTTGGATTCAAAATGGGCGACTTCAAAATGGCCGCCATGGTCACCACCCATCTTGAAAAGTTCCCCCCCCTCACATATACTAATACGCCACAAACAGGATGTTAATATCACCAACCATTCCCATTTTATTAAGGTGTATCCATATAAATGGACCACCCTGTATAGTATTTCAGTGGAATGGGTCTGGATTTGCAGGACAAAAAGATACACCCCCCCAAAAAAGAACGGGCTGGATCTTGAGACTGACCTGACAAACTCCTCCTCCACCAGAGACAGGCTCCACAGAGACCTGATGTCCAGCTGTAGTAGCTGGATGAGAACCTGGAGTACCGTTTCCCTCTCTGCATCCCAGTGCATCTTGGATTCACTGCCAGCCCGGCCCTTCTTGCTGCCCTGGAGGTGCACAAATCCAATATGGTCAGCAACAGGAGTAAATACAACCGACGCAATGGGTGAACTAATATCAAAGACCCACAACGAGTCGCAAGCCAAAAGTTGTCCTCAGATTACCAAAGAAGTCGCTCATAGCCAATGGGCATATAGAGGGCAGGGTGTCCTCTGCCTCCTGACACACACACACACACACACACTGTTGGCTCCGCCCTCCTCCTTCCCATCCTTAATTTCCAATAAGGGATCTGAGGAGAGGAGCCATTTATTATGGGTGGGCCCTTACAGCAGAGAAGCCAAGCTCTACTTCTCTGCCAAGATTACCCATCAAAGCAGGAGACTGATGCACCCATACCCTACCAATTAGCTCGCATTCGCCTTGGTTTCATCACTGGACAACATAGTATGCATCAGTGCCAAGAGCACCACCAGGGAGCCAAGTGGCACAACAGGTAACAACACACTAAGGACTTCACTGGAGGTACTGAACAATGAAATAATGAGAAGTGTTTGAAACACTTCAGGGAACAGAATACCTTGCTTGGTGCAGTGACAATACTCTGCCTGCAAGAGTCACTCTCCAGGCACTCTGAAAGCTTGCAGAGCAGGAACACACCCATCTTGACTGCATTGAGATGCTGCTTCCTGTCCACAGCAGACAGAGTGGCAGAGAGGAGGAGGGATGGGAGGGACACCGAGAGACCGCTCACCACTGATTAAAAAAAAAGTTTAAAAGATGAGATGTTGATATACCATTGCATGAAAGAAAAAGAACAGGCAGAATGCATTAGTAGACTAACCTTGTATGAGTAACTCTAACGAGTCTTCTTTAACAGCCAAATCTACTGTCTGGAAGTGCCTGAAAGAGAAAGACACAGTCAACTGCTCTTACTCTCCATGCAACAGTCCTGCAGAAAGCTACATACGACCCAAACATTACTAGTGTTTTCCTGTTCTGTTTATGGGCATACAAACTTAAGTACTTACTGCAAGACGCTGTATAGAGTATCAAAGTGTTCTAGGATACACAGTGGACCCTGGGTCCTCATTGCAGCCTTAAAACCTGAAGGAGAGGTTGAGATGCATACAGGTAAAGGCCAACATATTAGAGATTCCCATCCCTTCACTGAGGAATTGGGAGATGGACAAAGCTTACCATGCAGCGAAATACTTGGCTGATCAAAAAGGCTAGTTTGTAAAGATATCCGTGGATTGGGCAAGTCCACGCAGGCACTGGGGGTACTCACTGTTTAAGTGGGAATGCAGCTGTTTGGGGGAGAGGATGTCCTGAACCACATACTGATTAACACCGCCGGTCTTCACCAAATCATTCATACACACTGGCACCGCGAAGTCCCACATCGCTATCAGAATGAGAGATGAAGACATGATCGTTTTACAGCCAATCATGTCGTCCCGACAATCGCATCAACGTAGAGAAATAGAGCAGAGAACCATAATGCCGAGCTAGCCCCCGCAACTCCTAAAATAATGAACGCAGGAAAAACAAACTTTCATTTAAAATTTCTATTCTTATTTACAATTCACTGTATGACACAGGATAGCAGCGACTTGCACTAATGGGAAACACGTTATCAAGCCTGTTCAAACCAACTTTTCATTGTTATTTGACAATTTAGCAAGCGAACAATGTACGTAAACTTCGTGGTATATCTTCCAACAATGTAAAAGCTTGGAGCCACAAAAACACAAAATATTTGATACCGAACAGTAAATGTCTTGGAATGTAGCTAATGGCGTAAAACAAAACGCCTTCGTCGTTACCAACAAACAACAGTGTTGAACAAAAACTACCACTATTCCTCCAACTGAATAAATCGCTATTTAGCTGAAGGCCAGTACACAATGACCAGTATATTTCAGACATTGTACCCAAATTATCGAAACATGCATATAAATAATAGCTTATTTGGACTACTTACCTGTATTTGTGTTATATGGATAGCAACAAACAATGCAATTATAAGTATTCCCATGCAGCACACCAACAGCCAGTATAACTACACTGGCAACGGTTTGCCGCAGAGGTTTTGAATTCTACCCTATTGGCGCCAAAGGAAATGCGTCATCACGCTGCTTCCGACAGGACGTAAACCGGAGGCCATTTACCACGCGCATGTCACACGGCCGCGCTAAGCCAAAATGGCGGTGCCTTTTGAGATAGAAATTACTCGAGGCGAATTAAAATCTTAAACTATCCACCCTACGACTAAAGAAATTTGTCCATTTATGCAAAGTGAATTCGCGTATGTAATTAAGTTTATCATTTCATTGAATGCCACAATTTACAGCGTTCGTGTTGCGTCAAATAAGAAAACCAGAAA
The DNA here is from genome assembly GCA_026784285.1 of Stomatorhinus walkeri. Classification (NCBI taxonomy): domain Eukaryota; kingdom Metazoa; phylum Chordata; class Actinopteri; order Osteoglossiformes; family Mormyridae; genus Stomatorhinus; species Stomatorhinus walkeri. Next base: position 20,624,227 of record JAODUD010000134.1, read on the forward strand.
TACAGCACGTGTATAATGTAGTAATTGTATTTAACAATTCCGAACAAGTCGTACATTTCTGAATTCGTTATCAGTTATTTACATTAGTTGTAGCCACTACATCATTATTTACGAACCATTCTAGCCAGTAAAGGTAGAGTAGCACAGTTCAGTAACATAGATCTGAGTCCAGGTTATAATACTGTCCATGTTTTGCAGTTCTTCCTGTAATAATAAACTACAGTACACACAAACATAACTTACTACATAGTTAAGCCCTGTGAATCTTCAGTATATAAAGTATGCCCTTAAAAATTACCCCTTCCAAAATGAATTGATGCAGTACACAAGATGTTTAATAAAATATGGAATAACAGAACACAATATGATAGAGTACAGTATAATAAACATTCCAGTCAAGGGGAAAGTGCTGGATTAATGCTGCTTATATTTAAGATTTTTAACTCAGTTAAAAAAAATCACAACCGTCAACAAAATAGTTACTGAAAACAATGCTTAAACTGAAAATACAGCTGTAGTAACACCCGCAACTTTCCTTCCCTGTGCCAGAGACAGGGAATAGGAGAACAAAAAAAGCACCAAATACTGCAGAGAGGGAAATGGAGATCCTATCATTACTTGAGTGAGAAGAGGGAGCACATACACTGTCCCCTCCTCCCCTCTCTTTCTCTCTCTCCACTCCTCCTCTGAATGAGTGCTACCTCAGTCACTTCTTTTTTCTTTCTTGAGAGCACCGTGGACAGTACCTAAAATAAGAGAATATTTTTTTAAAAGTTGGATGACAAATGGAAGCCTTCAGTACACTGATTATGAATACTAATAATAAAACTAAAGCATTTTAGTAATTTGGAGATCACTCACTGATGAAATTCAGCACATATGCATTGGAATTGTCAAACATAAAACTGCTACAACTGCTACAAAATTTTAAAGTGCTAAATGCACATTACTAACTCTGTAAGTGTACAATATGTAACTTATTTTATATATACTAATGTAAAAATGAAAATCATCTCACCATTTGCCTCTTGGCTTAGTTGTCAATCCCACACAAGCAAAGTGGAACCACTCAATGGAACACTAAAGAAAGACAAATGCTTATTAATTCCTGTTAGCATACAGCATCACAAAAAGAAAAATAATTGGGAGCCACAAGTCAGCCAACAGAGGTGATCTCACATCTGTGTTATCGCAGCCAATCATCTCCCCATAGGAGACCTGGTGGCACAGACAGTATGTAGGTTCGTTTGGATCCACTGGCATGTCCAGCACATCGGAGGGATGGACGTTCCCAAAATTCACAGATGGTGCACTGAACTCCCCCCTGGTAGGCAAAGGGAAATCACCTTATAGTGGTTTACTGTTATAGTACATATGTAAACAGTAAGGCTTGAGAACCAGTTTTCATTATTGGTCCTAGACAGCAGGCATGTATGATGGCTTTAAGCTGTTGAAACCTTAAAATACAATGTACAGGCCCAGTAAACTATTTTACCGTCTCTTGCTCTAATGTGCCATCAGGGAAAAGTAAATATTTAAATGAAATTAAAGGCAAAAAAAAGATTTACAGCAAAGTCACAGGAGAATTAAATGGAAATTGCCGAAGAGCAGTTATAAAGACACAGAAGCAAAATAAAACCTGAATATAAACATTAATGCAAATAAGCCTACGTGTGATTAAGTTTGACTTTCTTTTGTCCATTCTTTGGGCTTCCATCCTCATCTGGGCTCTTCACTTTTGACCGAGTTCGAGCCACTTTCTTCTCTTTGGGCCCCCTTGATTCACCTAACAGAGGCAATAGTATTAGATGAATCAAGCTCATAACTTCTCATTGGTCTCATTAAAAGCCATACAATTCCCAAATAGAATTGTTAAATCAGTTTCACAAATTCAAGCTTAATCCATGGAATCTCTGCAGTAAAGCCTGGTAAAGATATTCTGCAATGTGTTCACAGATTTCAAAACAAAAGTCTATTCTAGCTGATGATAACCCCATAGCTCTAGATTGCCAACACCAGCCTAGTGTATAATGGCCTTGGTTATATTTCTCTTTAAACAAATAGCTCTATTGCTCTGTCTATAACCATTTCTAATTTATTATGTAGCCGTTAAAATAAATGAGCTGCAATATAGCAACATAATATAAAAACACATTCAGAATGAACATGAATCTACTAGCTGTCTGAACTCACTCTTTTTGCCCTTGCTGGAGGTGGAGTCATAGTCAGTGCTCTCAATTTGTTTCTCCTTCAAATCAGCCTCAAAGCGAGCCAGATCCGTGTCCAGCCTCCGGATATGTTTGTCAACCTTGTTATACAGAAACACACAGCACAGTGAAAATGGCACAAGAAGACCCTGTAGCTTCTAACAAAATGTGCTGACATATCTAAGTATTTCACTTATTCTACAAATAATAATCAAAGTCAATTGAAGTATTTATCCTGCATTCATGTGATCTTGCTACAGTTTTTGATTTGTTAAGATATCTAAATTACCAGCCATAACAACTATAATCACAAAAGGGAAACAAACTAAACCAGGTGCAACTACTCCCTTTATTCGTTTTTTACATTACACCAAATTATGAATGAAAAGTCTCAAATAAGAGACTGCAAATCGCGATCATAAAGGGACACAGCCTTTTACGTATTTTACCAAGGCTATCAAGTTTCAACAAAAGTTGGGGTTTGATTCCAACTGTTTGGGATGCAGTGTGTGCCACACGGTCAATGCGTGACAGTCTGGAGCCCTGCCTACTGCGTTCATCATATCTTGCGCTTTGTCTGCCCCCCGTATGTGCGCGCATCCATGTAATAGCCCACGTACTTGAAGCGGTATCACAAGTAACTTATTTTGGAATTTACTCAGAAACAAGAAACGCACTTTTCTGATTAACTGGTAGGTGGCTATTAACTCTGTATAACTCGGTGCAGCTATGAACTTGGTGGAAAAACCCACCCCGTAATACCTGCGCCACGTCTATTAATTCTATATCTCAGCATGAGAAACACGGTGTAGCATGTGTGAACTGGTTGAAATGCGTGTGTCTCACGGTCAATGCGCGAGACTTCAGAGCCCTGATTTTATACGAGCCGCGACATGTTTATAATTCATATATAAATCTGGCTAGCAGATCGATCTTTTCCCCAAAATAAAAAACTATGTCATGTTATACCGTAACGTATATAAGTACTAGCACGTTTCACCATCTACAGCCGCTGGAGACGCAGTCAAAAGGTATTCAATCATATCGAAGTACAAAACTAATTTAATCTACTGTCTATTTTCTGCACTTCCGCGTAAATTCCATGTTAGCGCCGGTGCTTGTGGTCAAGCAATCAGGAAGACTTCGTCAATAGCGCCTCCGAGGAACTGCATCGGACTGAGTTCCGATGATCTCCTTCACACACACACATCAATTCTTGCTCTCTCCGAGTGTTTTAGTTAATATACTACCATGCAGTCAGCCACTATATGGGGGCATATTTGCAAGACGGACAGGTGCGCCTGGTTATAAAATTTAGTCGCACTGTCTCCAAAAATGTCGCAAAACGCCTGGAACTTTCTTATGCATTTTTTACTACGCGAGAAACAAAAACAACACACACACACTTGCTAGGTCACAAGTTTGTCTCTGAGCATATGTTTTTGTGTAAGGTTGTGTTAGACAGCTAATCATCAGCGTCTTTGTATCTTTACAATGTCGCTGAGATTTACTGTTTGGGTATCGGAATTTGGCGCCGAAAGAAAATTAATTTTCAGTATTGGAGCACTTCGGTGGGTACCACAAAAGCACCGAAAATCTGTACCCAGCACTAGTTCTAACATGTTGTAACAGACTGTATCAAATCAGCTCACAACACAACTGGACACAAAAAACACCACGTAATAGACGTGTGGTGCTGACCATTTCGTAGGTCTGCATGGCCAGTTGCACTTTGTCATCTCCAAACTCCTTGCACTTGCTGTAGGACTGTTGGATTTGCCGCAGGAGTGACACCTTCTGCTCTGAAGACAGGGTCCGCGCATTGGCAGTGTACTCACGTGCCATAGAGTCAATCTGCTCCTTCAGGTCTACGAAAGAGCAAAAAGACCAAATAAAATCCATAGCCAGATACCATATATCAATACGGAGAGCATCACATAGGACATTTAAGCTGACACAGAAGCTGTACATTTGCCGTACACTGCAAGAAGTTATCCTAAAAAAACAGATGCCTAATAATACAAAATATAAAGATATAGATCTGATTGATGTTCGGATAATCGCCCTACCCTCTGTCCGCTGGTCCAGGTCCCTCATTAACTGGAAATTCCTCTGCAGTTCAAATGGCAGATTTTCTATACCTGTATACACGAAGATATAACAATGTTTTCAAAACAAATCAACACAAATAACAAATGCGGCCAATTCCACAATCAAAACTGATCATATCTTCGCGAACAGATTAAAAATGATCCCACAGCAAATTTAACTACGAATTAAAACTGCCATTTTCACTTAGAGTTGTATGAGATAAAAATAAATTATTATTAGTTTAAAGATATGCATATAATAATTTCACAACCTAGCTAATTGTTCATGCTTATACTGGCTGCAGGTACCGAGAAAGGGCTCGCAATCTCACGCGCAAGAAAAACAAAGCACAGTCATACGAATGTTTTCATAACATATTAAAATCAAAATAACACACAGCCGTGACAAAATTAAGAGGAACTGGTTACAAAAAAGGCAAATGTTAACTCACTGTCCAAGTAGTGTTCTAAATACATTCCCGCCGCCATCTTGGATAACAAAAATAAGACGACTTCCGGTCAGGGAACATGCGAGCCAATGGAGGAAGGACGGAAAATGCGGATATGCTAGGAGGGGGCGGAGCCAATCTGGTGGAGGGCGTGTCATACTACGTTGCGCGCTCGTGCGGTTGTCCTACACTGTAGCACGGCTGGGTTTACTGGATATGGTTTCATTCCGTCATGGTGCTATCAAATCCCTTTAAAAGGGACGTATTTATTATTCATCTACACTACCAGGCAAATGGGTAATCAAGTTTAAAATGCTCTCGTTTCTACTTGGATGCAAAAAAGTACTATTTTGACCATTTCCGTCAAGCTGAAATGACGTAGCACGTTAATGATAACTTGGCAATACATCAATGCATCACTAAATTACTAAGTATAAAAACGATGACACTGCATTCAGTCACTGTAAATAAAGTGTCCCCAAAATGATTTTATTCAATGTTTTCTTGAGGAACCAGTGGAGGTGGGGGAACACAGGAGGACACAACAACACATATCTTAATATAAAATATCTTAAGAGGTGGTAAAAAGTCCATAAAGGCATCACTCTTCGAAATTGTACTTTTCATGGATGAATGTCATGACTGCAGTGCAGTGACCGCTAGCCATCGGAAGCCCCGGTGGTTTTCTGCGAGATTTTCACCCTGCCAGCAGAGATTGGCTTACTGGTGATCCCAGATGCAGCAGTACATCCCTGCTTTCCCACTGCTATACACATCCCATACACATCCTATGCACTCTTTACATTCTGCAGCACCCTCTGCAGCTTTTTGAATTTATTCTTCCCCATTCTGTTTTTTTCCATAAGCCTTTTCCTCTTTTGTTCATCTTTCTTCTCAAACTTGCCCCCCTTCTTTTTCTCCCCCACCCCCTCCATCTTTGTAGCATTCCCCTCTACTGCCACACTTTTAGGCTGTATTGTTCCTTCCATCTTCCTTTTCTTCTTCAAGACACGTGTTGGTTTTTCCCAGATGCCTATTGCTGGGCTCCCATTGGTCTCCTTTTTCTTTTCAGTATCGGGCTTGCTTATTGGCTGTTTTTTGGCCTTGGTCTTTGCAGCTGACTTTCTGGCAGTCTCCTTTGAGGGGGCAGGCGTTTCTGTGCCAATGGGCTTGTCGTCAGCCTCTGCAACACACCAGATGGAATGTTTAGATGCGTGTTGGAATGTATTAAATATGCATTAATGTGAACCAAAAGTTGTTAAATAATTGCATAGTTCTTGTCTTACCTGCAGTTTTGTTAACAGGCTTCACTGGAATAGTGTTGGAGAATTTCTTCAGTTTTGCCACAAAGAAACCATCCATGTTGTGAGAATGAGGGTAAAATCGGCGTGAAAGACGGAGGGAAGGATGAAACCTACGCTCTTTAAACCTTAGGAAAGAAAAATGCCTGTAAATTATGTGCTCACATCTAAAGAGCAAGTCAAACTCTGCCACAGTGTCCCACTTACACCAATAATTGAATCCATCCCTTCCAGAGCTCAGACAGAGCAAGATATAAAAGACTGCTGCTGCTTTACCTGGCGAATCCTTCTTTCCCAAAGTCCAGGCCAGTGGGCACCAGCTTCACGTTCCTCTTCTTCAGTGCATAATCCACCACCCATTCATTCTCCTCCACCTAAAGACACGTGAGTGAATTTCATTACTATCAGCATCCATGTCCATATCAGCCAAAGGAATGTGCCTGTCCAAAGAACTGAAAGATACTAGTATTTGAACAGTGTTTTACAAATTTATCTTTTTGTGAATACTAGAATTCAGAAATTTCTGAAACGTAGTTGCATTGTGGAAATCTTACATGTGAGCTAAACAAAGATAGAGTGTGAAACAAGTTGATAACAGGTTTCGTATTAAATTCTTGTTAAATAAGACACCACAGCATTATAAGAAAAATAAAATCATTGAATATCCTGTATTGTCATCATATCAGAAAACATGAAACCTAAAGGAGGTGAAATTGTCAGAATTAAACACTGCTGAAGGGATGTAACAGAATTTGTTGTGTACTGTTCGGTAGACTATTTTTGGTTCAGTACACATTACTAATGAATGCATCTACTGTCATCGGTAGAACCTAATTTCACAAGTAGATGTTCAGTTACAGCCAAAGATTTAGATTGTTCACAATTTAGACAGGATTTAGTTCATTATAACTTATGATATGTGCAAATAAGCTCTTAAGGTTTGTAATTCAGACATATTTGGATTGCAACTGTACCTAATTGTTTGCAATTGCAATAATAAAATCATTAAAAACTGTTTTCCCCGCTGCAGAAAAACTGCACTGAACCGTACATTTTGTGTACAGTTACAACCCTAGTTGTAACCTGAGAAAAAGCAGCATGCAAGATGCTTTTGCATCTTTTTTCAGAAGGTGCATAATTTATTAATATCGTCCATCTCGAGATCAATGGCAAGGTGGCAAGGTACCTTGGATGGGATGGCAGTAGCATGCGGGCGCACGCTGTAAACTTAGAGGGGGTCATAGGGTCCCTCGAGCAATTGGAATTGAAAGCCTTGCTCAAGGGTCCATCGGTGACACAGCTCTGACAGTCACAAGATGTGAACCCACAAGCTTCTGATCACAGGTAGAGTTTTAACCCACAGAGCTACCAACCACTAAAGGATATGGGGAGGTACTCTTACTACTTACCATAATGGAGCAGGTACAGTAGACTAGATAACCCCCTGACGGAGAGTCCGCATTGAGGGAATCAATGGCGGACAGTATTAGTTCTTTCTGCAGGTGAGCAGATCGCTGGATATCAGCTTCATCCTGGGGAGATGAGTGAGGGTCATTCTGATCGAGGAACCACATTACTGTGCACACTGCCATTATAATCCTACTAGTGATGGTTTGATCTATATGTTACCTTACTGGTCTTCACAGCTGGATCTTTGGAAATGACTCCAGTGCCAGAGCAGGGAGCATCCAGTAGCACCCGATCGAACCCACCCATCACCTGTCAGCCATATGATTTTATTTTTAAAATAAGGGTGGGACATTATCAGCCATCCAATGACAAAACACCTAACTAAGCAGGAGCTAACCATAACAGAGGAAAGATATATACAAATGACATTCATTGTGTAAACAGAAAACAAGGCAAATATTATTTTGGTTACTACTGAAGAAAAGGGCTCGTACCTTAGGGAACTGTCGGCCGTCGTAGTTGCATATGATTGTATTGGTGACACCGAGACGATGAAGGTTTCCCATGACGCTCTTCAGTCTGTCTGCACTGGCATCATTTGCCACGATTATACCGGTGTTCCTCATGAGCTGGGCTGGGACACAAAACATACAGCTCAATGCGTCCATGTCAGACAGCACACATTGTATGAAATCTACATAGCTGAGAAATTCTTTACAAAACATTCAGCATTCACAGCTGTTTACAGTAATTTTCCTGCAGAGTGAGAGACATACCTATATATGTGGTTTTTCCTCCAGGGGCACAGCTCATGTCTAGCACAGACTCCCCCTCCTGGGGGGAAAGCGCCATGACAGGCAAAAAACTAGACGCACCTTGTAGCATGTAATGACCAGCAAGGTATTCAGGGGTGGCACCTATGACAGACCAAGAAGTCATGATTAGCACATTCAAGGTACAATCACGAGGACTGCTACTCTGTGAAGTGAAGAAATTATAATTGTAAGAAATTATACACTGACATCATCTTCAGGTTTCAAGAAATATGTAAATACTGACCTATAGGTACTGAGGAGTCAAAGATGACCAGGCCCACCTTAGACCACTTCCCTATTGGATCTAAATTCACACCTCTGTTGATCAGAGCCTGTTTTTAAACAAAGAAAAGTTCAAAAGAATTCTTCATTTTCTCAAACATTCAACATCAGTACCCTTAATAAAAGAGAGGACAGTGGAAGAATATATCTGTCCAGAAGCAAATAATTTAAATGTACATTAAAACACATCTTAAGAACTGACAGCAAAGCCTGGATAATGTAAAGTGCATAAAATTATTGAGATGTAAAAACAATCCCAATAAGCTGCTGTTTACCTGAGCCAAATCCCGCCTCCGTGTCTTGAGGGTATTGGTCCGAATTGTGACCGGTCTCTGGATTTCATTGGCCTCCAGGAAATCAATCAGCTACATAAAAGAAACAGAAACAACAACTATCATTTTCAGACGTAGCTGAATATTATCTATAAAAACTCACACAATCCATAAAAATCTGCCTTAAATTCAAGATGGCCACACTTAGTTCTTGACCCAGATTGATCTCTCTGTGCTCAGGGACGGGCTTGTTGTTTCTGGGCCCCCACTCAAAAATGACTTATGAGGAGACATCTGTTTGGTTGGTCCCACCTCCTCTAGTTGTTTGGACCAACCTCCTCTACAATCTGATTGGTTAAGTATCTGAATCATTTTTCGTTCTGCCCTCAGAACATTTTTATGGAAGTAAAACTCCCATGAGTGCAGCAAACACTAGCACTAATTACACATTGGCATTTTAGTATTAACTGATGGATTTCAGGACAGTCTCAAACCAATCATTCCTTTACACAAAATATGTTCCATTTACCTCAGACAATGGGAAAATGTCAAGGAGCTTCTCTATAAGAAACCAATTGTAGCTATAATATGTGCACAGGTCCTTCTTCAAGAGGGAGAGGTACTCTGCCCTGCCCTTCCCCTCTTCCCTTTTGTCTGCAAAGTCGGAGAGGACATCAACATTGTCCTTTATGCGCTGATGGATGCTCTGCAGATCTATGGGCATGGCTTCTAAAAGGAAATCAAGAAAGAAAAACAAAAGAATGTGTACAAGGTACAAAAACTAGTAAAATATGCTGTACATTACAAAAAAAAAGTTCAAGGGAAATTAATGACAAGGTGGAACAGAATTGTAATAAAGACGTAGGCTGTGCAGATTCAGCACTGACCCTCTTTCTCCCGCTCCTCAGCTCCAGGCAGCTTGAATCTGTCCATTTCATCGATGTTGGCCTGGACAGTGTCATCTTCATCCTCCCCCTCACTCCCACTCTCCTCTCGCTCTTCATCGCTATCCTGTTCCATGGCTTCTTCCAGTTTCTTCTGCTTCTTTGCAGCACGCTCGATCGGGAGTAGCTGGATTTCGCAGAGAAGAAGAATGTCAATAAATGAACGTTAACAAACAGCTAGGGATGCTCTGATCAGGTTTTTTGCTGCTGATTCCGACACCGATCACCAATGAGCGCAGATCACTGCCGATCACCGACACCGATGAGCGCAGATCACTGCCGATCACCGACACCGATGAGCGCAGATCACTGCCGATCACCGACACCTATCACCGATGAGCGCAGATCACTGCCGATCACCGACACCGATGAGCGCAGATCACCGCAGATCACTGCCGATCACCGACACCGATGAGC
>JAODUD010000134.1:20638791-20661850 GCA_026784285.1 Stomatorhinus walkeri
ATTTGTGGCGCCCCCCCCCCCCCCCACAAACATTTTTACTAAACATTGATTTTAAGCAATAATAATTAGTGTATCACGTAATACAAATTTTTCATTGAATGTTTATTACGAGGCATATGGTCATGTATTTTTGTTAATGACTGGAATTAATGTTTTATCATTATATACAACAACAGTTCTCCTGAGCCAGATGGGCCTTCCAGCTGTGGTATGCCTCCTCAAGGCCGAGCAGAGCAGTCTCAGCCTGCAGCCTCTGATGGTCACACCATCTTGGGAAGGGGACCAGCAGGCTAGTAGGAGTGACATGAGGGTGCTCTACACCAGTCCGGAGCACTTTGGAAGGATAGGGTGGCACCTCCCTCACCGCGTCGCTCACAGGTTATTTGCTGGCAGCTCTGGTGTGGGCTTCTGGGAAAAAGTGTGCCTGTGGCTCCTCATTCCTCTGCACTAGCAGACAAGCTTCCCATCGTGAAGCCTTTGGTCCTGCACCATCCTCAGCAGAACACTGCCTCCTTTGTTTCCAATCTGCCACTCCAAGGTGACAGGTCGAACTTGCCCCCTATGCCGGACCCAAGATCACTTTCACCATTGGTGATTATTTCGCCAAAAACAAAAAACAACTAATAAAGGCAAGACCATCTGTACTGCTATGGAAATTAATTTGAGTAAATTGGGATATTTGTGGTAGGAGAAACAAATACAGGAATGCAGCAATATCAGCATTTATTTATTGAAATTTGTCATTAATTTGAGTGGCATTTAATATCTAAAATGGCTTGGTTTGTGCCTTATGGAAATAGGATTAAATGCTTTGCAACACTGAACAATGGAAAAAAAAAGTCTGACAAATGCCCTATGAATATTTACATTAGTTTTTATAATATCTGAATTTTCCCATGAGATTCTACTTGACATGTTGCAGCCATGGTTATGTAATTTTGTGAGCTGGACACAGATAGTCTGTGAGGACATAAGCAAAGGACATGCGAGACAAGCTGAAATGCTGCAGGACATCAGCAATATTCACAATGACAACCAGATATCACAAACTCACTACTACAGACTACAGATTCATGAATAACTGTTAGCTTTCCTGCTGTTCCAATAAATGTATTAATAATGCAGAGCAGTTATTCGACAGTGTCTGCTGGTTTCAGATGCAATTTCCCACTAGGATCACTGATCAAGTGATTAATGAACTGACAAAAAAATGAATAAACAAACAATGATGAATGTTATGATTAATTCCCCGATTTTAAAAGAATAACAGATCATTAGGACTCCGCTGCCCTCTCTGCAGAGCATTTACCATCGCAGGGACCAGAGGAGAGCTGCCTCCATCCTCAAAGACCACACACACCCCCAACAGGGACTGTTCACACTCCTGCCCTCGGGACGAAGGTTCAGAAGTGTGAAATCTAGAACATCCCGGCTAAACAACTCTTTCTTTCGCACATCAGATCACTTGCACCTTATGACCTACCTCATTAGGACATCGGGTCACTTTGCACATTAGGCTCATTTTGCACTCCATTTGTATATGGACATTAAAGAGGAATTTCATTGCACAAGACATACTATTTTGTACATTAGGTTATTTTTCTAATTATGCTCATTTTGCACTTGTAACTTTAATTTAACTTGCCATTTATGCATGAACAGCAATGAAAGAATTTCATTGCAGAGAAATGCTACTTTATCTGTACATATGACAATATACGCTTTGAACTTCTGCATTATTTGTGTATATGTCAAGTGTACTGTCAAGTAATCCGGAACAGTGAAATTGTTCAAAATCATTTGAAAATTGACCAGCTTTTTCTGATTGAAACAAAAGTCACATGTATGTCATTTACTCTTTGGTTCAACTTATACTCAGTTAAAGTGTTTATAGATATTGCATATACTGTGTTATACAGAAACCCCATTCCGCCTTTGTAAGCACATCACAGTAACTGCAGCTAAAATCGGTGATGCAAGAAAGAAAAGCAGTAGTCAAGTGCATTGACTTGGCCTGCAAGTGGAGTCAGAGGATAAGAACCGTGCCGGGGTGTCAAGGCCCACCGGAAGCAAGAACTGTGTACATGCAGCTTTGATTATGTCGACAAAAATAACCAAGTGAATCTGCCACAAAGTCTTATCAGAAAGAAATCTTTGGTGCAGGCTAAAGGAACTGGTGCACGTGGGTACTTTGGGGATAAGGCATCAACATTATGTGTGAAAGCAATATGGTTCATAGCTTCTCTGAGTCTGCTGACAGTTTTGATAAATTGTGCGGCAGAGATTGCGCTGAAGAATGCAGGGAAGGCAAAGCGGACAGGGAAGACAGCCAGAATCGCTGGGGCCAAGCACGAGATGATTTACTGTACAGCAGTGTATGAAAGGCTAGGAGGCTCCATCATGCTCATATAAATTTGCAGAAAATGCAAACAATTCATAAATGTAGTGCACTTCTGAAAATAAATCAAACAAGTGGAAATGCTTGTTTATTTGTTCTGACATTGAAAAATCTGTAAAATTACACATCCTGGAACAGATTCCTTGTAACAAATGAATGTTTTCAATGAAATTTCCTTTCAGTACATAAAAGCACGCATGTATTGACTACATAGATCACAACAGACCATAGACCCATTCTCTCTCTGCTAAGGACACTTAAAGGTGGTTAGAACTAAGAATTTATTTTCTCAACCACCACACATACACTGAACCCTAGGTCCGGTTACAGGGATGAAAGACTTCATTGAATCCAACAACAGATTCAGACAGAAGACACTTCAAACTTTTCCAGGTCATAAGACACCCCAAACTTCCTCATACGCCGAACACACCTTGGCACACGTTAAAGCTGCAGACAGGGGGTAGTTACTGACGGAGACCGTTTTTTCTGTATAATCCACGTTCACCTGGAAGAAAACAACGAGAAGCTAGTGTTACCCAGGAGAATAAAAGGCAATCATGTTACCACAATGCCACGATTACTTCCTAACAGATATCAGCTACATGTGCAAAATAGTACTTTTGGTTTTATGTACGGCACAACACATAACACTCTGTCGAAAGCAGCCAATATGCCAAAAAAGTATCAGATGTTATTGTCACATGCAGAGCCGGCCGTAAGTGCGGCAGCACCCTAGGCCAGATTCTGTTGAGCATCATGCTAAGTGCAAGAAAACTTGAAGCCATTAAGGAGTCTTCCCATTCCTCAGCCATGGCTCATCAATTCATCCCTCTTTCCTTGTCTCATTAGACAGCCATGTTTCATCCATCTGCGGAACATCAGCCGCATCAGACCCTGCCATCCTGCTGCTCAATCCCTCCTGCCGCCTACATTTCCAGTCACCTTGACGACCACAACTCCCTCCTGATTGGCTTCAGCTCCAAATCTCTGCACAAGCTTCAGTTGGTCCATAATAATGCAACTTGCCTCCTCACTAGTTACGCGCGGGTCGACCCATGACCCACAGATAACCTTAAAATATCGTACGTGCGGGCGGACGGGTCAAAAAGTTACAAAGCGCATTTCATTATCGATCACAACGTGCTGTAAACGGGGTTGGCATATAAATGCAATCGGGGAGTATTTTTCAGTTATGGAGTTTTCAATTTGTAGGATAAGCTACTAGTTTGGTGAAACATCACGGTTAAGAATGCTCTGCTCTACTTTATTTTAGACAAAATTAAGTTAAAAGACCTTGGAAGAAGTCCAATCAACACCCTATCAACGGTTTATGGTTCTTCCCTCCTTTAAAAGGACGTCACAGTAGGTACACACCACAGCTGACCGTGAGCACCCCACAAGCCTCGCTATCTTTGAGATGCTCTGACCCAGTCGCCCGAGCATAATGATTTGGCCCTCATCAGTCACTCTGACCTTTACACTTTAAATCCATAGTTTAAAGAATAATAGACAGAGGACTGTCTATTAACATCAGCAAACACTGTGTTGAACAGAAATGATAAACAGCTACAATGTCTGTTTTCATGCAACCCATAAAACAACCATCAGAAGTAAGCATTTTTAAATATGTCTGAGCACCTGCATGTTTGCTTACTATCTAATACATCCCAGACTGAGACATGCACTGCTTTTACGAGTTAGTTAATATTATTTGCTTCATACGGTAAATGGACTGCATTTATATAGCACTTTACAATTATGCCTCGCATTCAACCATTCACACACACATTCACAAACTGGCAGCGGAAGCTGCCAATCTGCATATCGGGAGCAATTGAGGGTTCAGAGTCTTGCTCAAGGACACTTTGATGGGGTCTGGAGGAACCAGGGCTTGAACCTGCAACCCTACAGTTGCCGAACGATAGCGCTCCCTCCTGCGCCACCATCTTCCCCATATGGGGGATGCCATAATGTTTTGGCTCATCTGTGTATTCTGCATTATTATACTGATATGGGCTCAGTGCTACATACATGTAAAGTATACTTCAAAAAGTGAAATTTTCATTCAGATGTATGAAGATCAGTTTCACAGCCGAAAGTACAGTCATTTTTAACCACATACATATTCCTATTATTCTGTACAACAGGGATTTTAGCTCCTGCCCTTTGATGACCTCTACTCACCGATCCATGTGCAAATGCTCCTATAACCACAGTGGCAGGACCCTCATTGGGAACCAAGGTCCTGGGGCACACAGCACCACCAGTGGCAGAGAACGACGTAGCAATGCGGGGGCAGCCCGGCGGCAGATGGTCCGACACCGGGTTTCTGATGAGCCTGAGTAAGCGCTGCGGTCCGTCAGCAGCCCTCACTTTCAGCTTGTGCAGGAGCTGGACTGATGGAAGGGACCGCATAGTGAGAGAGAGGGAAGGATGACGGGAATACACAGGTAAAAAAATATGTACATAAAATCACCTTGTGCCCATGCAAATATTTGCATCGGCATTTGTAGTCCAACTTAAAATTTACTGTGCATCAGAAATTCACTTACCCATTAGTCCACAAAAACGTGCAAAAGTGCGAGGAATACGTGTCTGAGGGTTGATCTCTATCAAAGCGTTTTTTTCTGTATGAATATAAACCTGCAGCAATCCAGCACGATTCAGAGGACTGTCCATTAACATAAGCAAACACTGCGTTGGACGAAAGCGACAGGACAGTTAGTCATAATGTTTGTTTTCATGCAACCCATAAAAAACAGCTATCAGAAGTAAACGTGTTTTAAATACGTCTGAGCACCTGGTGCGTGATATCAGGTCGGACGGTGCCAGGATCTCTTCCATTTTTAATAATCATGCTTTTGTGTTGATCGCAGTTCATAAGTTCAAATGATTTTCCAACCTACAAGCATAAAAACAGCACATCCAATTCGCTTAAATCCGTTCGTTCTTTAATTTAAGACAAACGTTACAATATACATACAATACGTATCACAAGTATCGTTAGAAACAGCGCATATGTGCTAACCACTAACTGCCATTCCTTGCTTGATTGTATGAATCCGGAATATACGCGTGATTGTACAATCAAATACATTAAGTGTATGATTTTAAAATAAAACTGTAATACCTTCACTGTTTCTAACGTCGCTCCTTCAAGAACAACAACAAGCCTTTTCTCCGACATTTTTTCGTGAAGGTTTCGCATTTGTTTAGCCGGCTTAGGTTCATATTCATCCAAATGTTCCAGACCACGCTTGGCTCCTGTGTATGCTGCCATCTTGTTTTGCTCACGAGAAGTAGCCGTCGCACTAATCCGCTGCGCGCTAGCGTCGCAAAGTGATTTCGTAATGTGGTGTATTGGGGTGGGAGTGGCACGGTGACGCAGAAGCGTTTATTGCCGCACCCCTTTAACACCTTCGTATGTCAGTGTGGGTTTCTTCGGTGAGCTGGAGTTGCACAACCACCCTGAAACGGATTGATACCAGGGTTGTGTACCATTCAGAAATTAATTGAAAATGACATTCAAGTTGAATTACGATTGAAAGCAGGATGCAAAATTGCAATTCGACTTCAAGGAACTAGAATTAAAATGGGCTTGAATTCAAATACATTCTAATACATGCAATGATAGAATTTTTTCTGTTTCTGCAAAATATGACCTAAGACCTAATGATCAGAATTTCAAGTAAGTCCTAAAACTAGGTAAAGAGAACCCAGTTAAATCACACAAAAAACATTAACCTTGTTTTTAATTGTGGAGAATGATCACATGTTACATAAATGTGTATGGGAAATGTATGCGAACCTATTCTGTCAGTATCTGGTGTAACCCCACAGCAATAACTTTATCTAAAAAATTCTAGTAACTGTTGATCAGTCCTGCTCATCAGCTTGTAGGAATCTTAGCCCTTTACTCCTTACAGAACAACTTCAACTCAGGGACATTACTGGGCTTGCTCGTCTGAATTGCTTGATTCAAGTACTTCCACAACACTTCCATAGGGTTAAGGCCAGGATTTTGACTTACTCATTCCAGAACATGATGTTCCTGCTGGTTGACTGTATTTTGGCAGAACATCTTGTATGTTCAGAGTCATTGTCTAACTGCCTGATCCACTTTGTTTTTGAGCTTCAAGTCAGGAACAGATATCCTGAAGTCATATTATAGAATTTGCTGGTGCAATTCAGTATTTATGGACTCCTGTTGTGTACACCATTGCTGATCAGTGTTCTCCTGATGGTGGGTTGCATGAACAATGATACTAACATAGATGTCACCCTGGGGTTTTTGCAACCTCCAGGACTACCTTGCCTTTGGATTGATCTTTTTTAGTCGACCACTCGTGTGGAGGGTAACAATGGTGTTGAATTTCCTCCATGTGTACACAACACAAACTTCTCAGAAATCTCTTTTTATTGGGCCATAGCACACTTCCCCAAACCTCTGCTGTGAAGATGTGAGGACATTTTGATAGCTAAGACCCAAAAAAGCAGGGCCTCTCACATTTACACCAGATTGACTTGAATTTCATGAATTACACATAAACATGTTAACATATACATCATATGCGTTGTCTATCTATTTATTTTTATACCTGATTTTCCTATGCAGGGTTGCAGGGATCCAGAGCATTGTTATATAAATGTCATGTTATTCAGAATGAAACAATGCAATATTTGAAGTGTGATCCATATTATAAATATTTTAACTCTTACTTTGTGTACCAAGGTGGATGTTTTTTTTTTCATAGAAAAAGTTGAGTGTTTCCCTCTCAAACTCAGTCCTGGCTATAAGGACTGCAGTGCCCAACTGAAGAAACATCCCAAACTCTTTTACAACATGGAAAGTCAAACTAGTCCCTCACCTGCCGCCAAACCTTCATATGATGCCACTGTATACCTGAATCAATCATGTGTAGCAGAGGATGCTGACCTGCAGGAAAGGAAACCAAAACAGTTTCCTGATCTAGCACAACCTGCCTGCCAATACCTTCTAATAGCAGCTTTCTCTGTACCTGTTTAGAGAATCTTCAGTCTTTCAGGCCAGAACAACTGCATGCAACCCAGTAATTCTTTTTCCCCATCTATACTTCCTAGATGAGAGATGCGTTTTAATGTTAAAAATGAACAACCGGTTAATCAGAAAACAAATAGATAATACATTTGACATGTGACTCAAACACTACAGGTATGAGGGGTTACAGTCATATTACTAACCTTATCATCATCCTATTCATCTAACAACCCATGGACACTCAGAAGAAAAGCTATTGCTGACTTCTCACAGATTTTAATAGACATAAACTCTTACATATGCAAAAACAATAAATATATGTTTGCACATTCTGGCACACCCTTGGCCAAGCAACACACTCATACTTGTACAAAAAGAGCATCAATGATCATCATCATTACATCCAGTTATGGGTAGCAGTGCCTATACACTGTGTATGACTGAGTGTGTCAGTGCTCTCTGATGGCCTGTTTCATACCTGGGAGAGACTTACCCAAATACAAGGCTATGGAAAATGGATGGAGAATGGATGGATGGATGGGAAATGCAGGTACCCAGTGGATATGTGATTAACCACAAGAGGCTCAATAGAAATAAGCAACTTATTAATATAAAATTATAACAAATATGCATTACACCACAAACATATTAATTACACTGCTGTGAATGTGAAAAAGTAAAACTATACAGCAAAAGATACAGCAATCTACTTTTATTTTGTAATTATGAATGAAAACAAGTAGAAAAAAGAATTATTGCATCATAATTTTATAGAAAAATGTGTGTATAATCATCAGTTTGCCCCTATTCATCTCTTAGGGTATACAGTTTATGCACATATAGGTACACTTAAAACGCTAATGCAGTATGTCTTCAGTGGACAGGTATTTTATACATTCTGAACAGCTTTATGTAACTACAGTTGCATATATTCAAAATAAAATGAGTATCATAAGTAATCAACAGCTTTGTTTGAAATGTTCAGGGATATTGTGGGGGCAAATCATGGACTGGGGGCAAAAATCCGACTTCATGCAGATGGTGGCAAGCAGGAAAGAGTCTGCAAATGGTAGGTGATCATAATGCAGCTCAAAGTCACAGCTGACCTGGAATTTAGAATAGTATAGAACAGAATAGAATTGAATATAGATACTTTATGCAGCACCATGGAGACATTGGGTAATTTCCTTCCATGAGACACAGAGACACATATAGAGCATAGCAACAGCCAGTGTCCAGCAGACCTGGAGAATTGGGGTTATGGGCCTTGCTCAAGGGCTCAATGGTGGCATCAGTCTGCCAGGCATGGCAGTTGACCCCATGACCGTCTGGTCAGGAGAACAGAGCCACACACTATGCTTGTGTATGACGAGGCACATGCTCTACTGCAGCACTTATCAATAGTCTTCTTAAGGATCAAAACAACGTTTTAGAGGCAGAGTGAACATTTTACTGCATTTGACTCTTTTCTTTGGATATTCATAATTTTGTCATCACCATACCTGTGAAAAGGCTGCAAAGAACAGCCGATTGTGATAGAGGCCAGACAAAGAGGTATCCTCCAGCTGTGTGAGTGAATCCTGATAGGCCTGAGAGAGATTTAAAAAGAAGAGTGATAATGAATGAGGATATTGAGGCATAAATTGAAGGATGCTGGAAAAGGATGATGCCGTATGTGCTCTGTGACGGACAGCAAGGCAGCTGAACGGATGCCCTGACCTGCAGCGCAATCTGGAGGGCTGCGTACTGAGCCCACGTCTCCCAGCGCTGGGCAGGCGTTATTGGAGCCTGCTGAGCCCTGTCTGGGCCCCCAGTCAGGTTACCATACAGCGCCCAGACGCACTGACTCACTGTCTCTGGAGCCTGACTCTGGGCCTGGACTGAGCAACAGAAGAGATGGTTTCTCAGAGATACACTCAGAAACACTTCAGTGTTTACAGTTACTGGTGAAACAAGCTGGCATATGAGGAATTAAATATACTTCACAAGGAAGGCAGATCAAATAAAAGGCTACAGAATATTAATAGCGGTTTGCTGCTATGGCTCCGTCAAGAATTTCAATGCAAGAGTGGTAATTAATAAAAAAAAAAAATTAATTTCACTGCACTACATTGGACTTAGAACCAGCATAGAGCCTCTATGCTATAGGGGAAGTGACCTCAACATTCAGCCGAGGTGTAATTCCAATGCTTCATTAAGATAATGTCTCTCCAAATGATACAGAAAAATTAGTACAAAGGCAGGGAATGCCTCTTTGACTGGCCAAAATTAAACAGCAGATTTCCAAAACTCGAGGTGAGACTGTCAATGAACTAAAGTTAGGCTTCCTTATGACATTGTAGCACCGTATATCCATCTACATATCCCAGCATGCTCATGTGCCGTTTATATGTGTATGTCTCATAATAAGTTGTTGTCTGTGTTTAGTGTAAACATCTGTTGTCCTCTCCAGTATTGTGTGTTCCTGAACCTGTGTTGTATGTGTAATTCTGACATGCTCTAGTCTACCATGTGTGTGCCTTCCCGTGTAGTGTGTAACGTCCCCGCATATGCCTGCCATGTTTGCCTCTGTGTTGTTGTTGCTTATTGTGCGTTCCTTGCAAGGACTGATATAAAGAGCAGCTTTGTGTCAATCCATCTCTTCTCATCTTACATATTTGTAGCCACCATGATGCCTCAGTCTGCACAGCACCACAATATGTTATAGTATTGGGAAGCAAAACTCATTTACACTTTATGTAATCCAACGAAGAAATTTCTTTAAATTTCCAAAGTCTATAGAAATACTTTCAATTTCAATCAATTGGGGACTTAAATTCGATCTCTTAGTCTGCGGATAAAATGTCACAGTACTGCTTAGTAGTGCATGGGCACTGACAATGGCAAACTCTTTGTATTGCTGACCAATTTTGACAGCTCATCAAAACTGAAGACTAATGGAGAGACAAAGTGAAGTTAATTGGAATGCAAAGTAACATCAACACAGAGCTTAAAACATTCTCTGACTGGAAAGAAATCCTGTAGGAAAATAGAAGGCATGGAAAGTCACAGTGACAATCTGCCTTACTGTCTGCCATGAGGAGATGTAAAATATCCTTAGCCATCAGCATCCCGAGCACTGCGTAGTTGACAGCCCTGTCAAACACAATTAACAGAGCAGACTTAACATCATACTATTCTAATAAGAATTGATAAAATATTCCAGTAACCCAAATGCTATAGCTGACAGCCCTGCCAAATACAATTACTGTGATGGATTTAGTGTCTTCTAATGAGTGCTTTTGAGCAATGCAGGGAGTCATATTTGTAACATTACTAATAATGGGTATCTAGTGTTGAATGGGAAAATACTGACACCTAGGGAAAGAAGCATGGAAGAGTGGTGGAAGGAACATTCCCAAGGGGAAGTGGATCTCATTGCCCATAAGATGTGGAGTAACTGCCAAACTACAAGATAGAGAAACAAAATATTAGGCCCTAACTAGGAAACAATAAACATTGCAGGATTCCCCCTTTGAATGAATGTCGTGTTTTATCAAGCAAAGCAGCTGGCCCATTCATAGGAAGGCAAACACTGGGGAACAAATCGCTCACTCACGTATTGGAAATTGAAATGTGTGAGAAAACTTTGTTTCGGTTCTTCTGCTGGAGAATGAGCGACTGCAGATAGTTGGAGAAGTAGTCACCTTCTATTATGAGGACCTAGCAGAAAGAAAGACTCCAACCTCATTTTGCATTACGAGTACTGCATTATTATCATTATTAATTGTCATTACAGCTATTACAATTATTACAACTTGAAAGAGGGCTGTCAAACTGACAGCATTGCATTTCCTGGACAGTTCCATCTCTAGCTCCGCCCATCTAATCAGTACTCCTCCCACACTCACCAACCTGTACAATTTCAAGAAGTACTGGATGGATCAACAGGAAATGTGAAAGTTAATAAATGATCTTTTACCTGAATGTTTTGAATGTGATTTCTTGTGGTGGCATATAGGACTGAAAATATACTTTATTGCACATTCCACACTTTTTGTGTGCATGACAAACATGTACCTCATTTAAATTTAACTGATGCTTTTACCCAAAAAGACTTACAATAGCGGGAAAGTTTACAATTTATTAATTAATATGTCTAATGCAGTTCTTACTGTTATGTCATGGAAAAAAGCACACTTACTAATTTTCATATTTCCATGAGATCCTTCCAGAAATTGCACAGGTAGATGAATGTGCAAGGAGTAAGGATTAGATGCGCGGAGCAGGGGGGCAAGCTGTCTGGGGAATACAATGCTGTCATTCCAACAGCCTCCCTTTGTAAATAATCATGATTACAATGATTACAATTATTTTAATGGCATGAAACAATATTATTATTATTATTATCATTATTAACCATTATAGAAAATACATATTTACATTTGAATATTGTTCATCGAGTTTTTCTTTAGTGGTGAATTCTGTGTATGGTGAAAGTCTTGGATTCAGGGACATAACCTATAAAATGAGGTTTGAAAAAGGCAAATCACTAGAAAATAATTACATGTGAATATTAGTAACCCGCTACTCATCACAGCAGATGTCACCATCTGATGGGATTCACCCTGGTCTCTATGCAGTCCCTCCAAGCCTGGCTTTATGACCAATGCTGTACTGATTCCCCCCACACTAAGCTCCGCCTCCCACCTGGAGATCAGCGGTTTCTCTCTTCATGATAATTCATTTTAGGCATATGTGACCGTTACACACCAATCAAACATTTCCTTCCTTTTCACATTAATATTCTTTCTTTTACTATCACTTTTATCCTTTACGTTTTTAGTAAGCAGTGGATTAAATTGTTGTAATTCTGCTTGTCTGATGTCTTGACTACAGCTGCTTTGCATATAATCAAGATGAAGGTGTCTGTGAAGAATATTAATCCATGTATTTTCCGTAACAGCTTATCCTGTACAAGGTCACAGAGAGCCTGGAGCTGATCCCAGGAAGCGCAGAGGAGACAGACTAGATGGGATGCCAGTAAATAAAATTAATAATTATGGCAATATAGCAGCCTTTACCTTGTGCAAAATGGAAGGATTCTGATTTCTCCATGGAAGGTCTGCTAGGTCTGATTTCAGAGAAGAGTACACAGAGTGCATCAGGTCTTCAGCCTGGGTAAATAGCAAAGTTTGGCATATTATGTGTGGCGATAAGATGTTTCCTAAATAAAAAGGTCTGTTTCTGAGATGCGCTCTGTCATGCTCAATTTGATGTGACGTACAAATGGCCTCACCTCAGCCACTCCAACCCTCTCTTTTATCAAGTTTTGGAGCACCGTGTTAAATCCTATCTCTGTTTGCTGAACACAGTGGCTCCAGCGGGGCACAACCTCAAGACAAGAACATTGAAAAGCAGACTAAGCATGAAGACCCCGCTCAGTCCAGCATTCCAGTTCCTACTTCTAAAAGGAAAGGTATACACAACATAGGGCATCATTCCACTCACCTCCGCCGTGTTTCCCAGTACTGCAGAGAAATTCCTTTGGATTTCAATAAATCTGGAATCCAGTGCCGGCATGACTGTGTTTAAGAGACTGAGTATCATGAAAGTGTGAAGAGTGTCACTGGAATGAAAAGGTAAATAAAATGTTATGCAACCACATCTAAAGTCCTATGTTATTCTGTACATAGACGCTGACGTAGTTGAGCATTTTGTTTAGAATTTTGATTAGTATTCTGATTGGGTGCACCATGGAAATACAAAGCAAACATGCTACTTCACCGGAGTACCTGTGACTAAATTCCTTAGCGAACCACCATTTTCGGATAATTTTAGACATGTGGGTGATGTATGGCAGATTGTGGAGGTAAACAACATCGGATTCACGGACAGTCAGCGGGTGAAAAGCAGCCCGCAGACAGCCCAGCCAATCAATGGCGGGGGCCTGAACCTGTGGAGACAGAGCGTCAATGAAGAGACGAAAAACCTTGCATATGAAAACCATGCAGGCACCCCTGAAGCTTCTGGCATGGATGAGCTCAGAAAAACATTGTGAGAGCAAGAGAAAAACATTGCAAAATGAAGTCAGGTCAAACTGGACTTCCATAAAGCCACAGTGAGACTAAGCAGCTTCAACAGAGGAAGAAGAAGCAGACTAGTTACTGGGCAAGACCCTACAGATCAAATGCAGCAGAGAAGGAGGGCGGAGCTCCCGACCTGCAGCTCCCCCACAGTCAGCCGATGGTATAACAGCTGGTGCTGCAGGCGGTACAGCAGGGGTGAGGTGAACTGGGCCAACTCAGAGGACAGCTGGATGAACATGCCCATGTGCTGGCTGGTACTGCTGGATGGCTCCCCCAAAAGACTGAGCAGTTGGACCCGGGACAACAGGAAGTGACGCAGATCCTGGGGAGGATAAAAATAAATGCAAAAAAAAAAAGAGTAAAAAGACAAGAAAAGTTTCCTCAGATTTTGTAATACTAGTCAACGGATCCTGATTTTGAGCAGAAATCCCAACCTGAACTTTTTTTTTTCGAGTTATGGATATTGGTTTCTTGCTTATCCATTCGACAGGGATTTGAATTTCAGGCTGGTCAATCTATGGAGAGGAGACGCTGTTTTAGAAGAATAACACTGATGTTCTTTGTTATGTTCTGCCTCTGAATACAAGAGAACAGTGGACTTCAGAATATATTGGCTGCTCAAATGAGGTAACCAGTTTTTATTAAATACCAGCACATGCATGCACACTGCTAACATACAGCCAGTCTCTCTTGCTCGAAATGGAACAACAACATAGGTCTGGGCTGCAACAGGTATCAAACAAAACGCCATGTGAACCATCAGTCATGGAAATCTAAACCTAACTATTTTGCACTCTTCCCATCCCCTGACCTGTGCAGCATACAATAAAGACATAATTAATGGACTCTAGCATCTTGGGAACACTGTTATGGTTCCTGTAAAATGACTCCATTAGTAATTACACTGACCTGTATGTATTTCTGCTGATGCCCTGTATTGTTGTCACTGGGGCCGCTTCCCACATAAATGTTGAAAAATGGGAAAGTGAAGTAATCTTTCATCAGGAGAGAAAGAGTTGCATTGAAGTCTCTTCGATTCCGTTTTCCAAATACTGTCCAGCCTCCCAGCTAAAGCAAGGGAGAGAAAGATGGATCGTTATGTTCAACCTGCAGGTTGGTAACATAGATCATACATCTTTCAGCTATTTACAGAAAAAGGCCCCTAGCATTACAGGAACATTCCTGTGCCAGTCTGTAAAGTTAACACTGCCCTGTCAGCCACCTTCTCTATGAGTTTCAGAAATGGTTCTGGTCCAGCCTTTTCTATCCTCTCTGTATCCAAGCATGTGCTGTAGAACCTCCTGGCCTTCTGCTCCGCTGAGTCCTCTGACCCTGGTCTGTCCGTGGATTCTGAGAGAATGGAGCAGAAAGGTCAGAGGGTGTCAGAGAGGTACAGTCTCAATGGTAAATGCATAACCCTTTATTGCAGAGAAAGAAAGACGGTCGTAGAGTACAAGGTATATTACAGACAATCACCACAACATTGCCTTAGAAGATGTATTTCAAAACTCACCTAAAATCTCCCTTATCAGCTGCAGTACTGCAGTCCTTTGAGCTGACTGGATAGATGGTGTCACTGTGAATGTCTCTGTTTCTCTTGCTCTGCCTGCATTTCTGCCTCTGTTGCTCCATCTCTCCTCCTGCGTCCTCCCACTCTGGCCCTCAGCCTCGCCTCTGCGCTTTTCTCTCCCCCTGGATGATAGGACATCCTTTGGCCCACAGTTGAACAAGAAGTGGTCGCAGGGTTTGGCGAAGGGGTCTGCTGAGGCAGAAAGTCGCTCGGCGGCCTTCAGGCAGGCTTGGGAGAAGCACGGAGGAGGAGCTGCAACGAACCAGAATGAATCTTCAAACAACTATATTAAGCCCACCGGGGATTTACACATCGGGGAAAGTGAGTAAGCTGACCCAAGATACCTTGTCGCGGGGATGCTGTGTTGACCCCTACAGCCCAAGGGTCAAAAGCTCCAGAAGAGATGAAATGCAAACTGAGCCCCAACAGCAGCAGGACAATGATTGAAGAGCCAAGGACCAGCAGAATCTGCCACTGCTTAGTTGTTAACCTGGAGTTCTGGACAGACTGGGGCTAAATGGATGAGAATTGCAGGTTTGTACTGTGGGAAATAACAGCATTCACATGCAGAGAGCCGCGATACTGTCTAGGATTTTCACCTTTTTCTATTTAATTTGCTTGATTTGTGCAATTTTGGTCTTTAAAACCAGAAGTATTGGAAAGGGATCAGGACACTGAAGAACATGGACTCATGCCAGATAGAGTTCAGGGAGGACCCCCGCCGTTGTGATAAGGTTACTTAACCTGCACTGCCGGAAACTTCCGCACTGCTGCCACAATGTCCAAATGTGAACAAGCAAGCAAAGCTTTTTTCAAGGAAAACATCAGATGATGAAGTACAAAGTGGGAATAAGCAGAATGTCTGCTTTTTGGAAGCTTTGAATCAGACCCATAGACGACTAGATACTAAAACTAAAAGCTAAGCTACCAGTTTAGCATTACAGTAGATGACTTTGTATGAAAGAATACTGACCTTCATACTAGTATTTTGTCAATGCTCTCATTGTTTCCAGAACATAGCCTGCAGATGGTCTTACCATTGCTAACGGTGACTCATCAATCATTGCAAATTTTCAGTCAGCGAGCAGCAGGAAACTGTAAACACGTCTCTGTGTCTGTGTTACTTGACACAGTGGGTCTGTCTCTCGTTGGTCTCCCTTTCCCTTAAAACTCACCAGTCGTCATCCTGCCTCCTATCTCCTCTGATCACTCACACCTCTGCCCTTCCTTGATAAAGCAGAGAACCCCAAACAGGCACGCATTCCCTGTCTCTGCCCCTTCATGACGGCGGTAGGAGGGTAGGCAAAGAAATTTTAGAATGGTAGGTATCCCAATACCATCAGAATCTTCAGCTAGTCATAACAAGGTCAAGCTGGAGCCATGAACAGTGCCATGAGGAACGCTGTAACAGGAGGCTTCAGGCCTGTTTTAACATCACTGCCGCTCTGCTCCACCTTGTCTGTGGAAGAAAGGGCTGGAACCAACTGACTTAAATGGAGACGTGAGTGTGGAGTCATTTTGAAACCATCCAAGAGGAAGGAGCACGTCTCACATACTGAATGGGCAGGATATGACCTCCAGCCCCCATTTTCTAAGGTATGTACTTTATTTTATGCAAACAATATATTCAGTAAATAAAAAGGGATAAAAATGAATTTGCAGTTTCAATTTATTGTTTAATACAGTAAAAAAAAGGACAAAAACACGTAACAAAAAATGATAACGGAATAACAAAAACAACCGTTACCGCAATAATCACCAAGATGATTATAGCAATGAAAAACTAAACATACCGCTTGGCAAAAGTACGGTCAAAGTATTGTCCCAATGAAGTCAAGACAAACAGAGTTTTAACATAAGAATGCATCAATAAATGAGTATATGGAATGAACCAGACTGAGGGGAATGAACAAGAAGAGGGGGAATACTCTGCGTGGCTGTAAATACTATTAAAGCTTCAATGTAATAATAAAAATCCTAATCTAGAAAATCCATTCTAAGAACATACAAAAGACATAGCAAATAGAGGCACTCGGCAGAAAAACCATGGTGCCTTCACGCTCATTTCTGAGAAAACACGCTGAGGAACCGAGAGTGGGGAAGGCAATATAGCTGAAGTGGAACTAAACGACAATGTTTCTAATGATTGGATACAATTCGCAAGCCTATCTGTGCAGCTTTGAATGTGATCCAATTCAGTTTATACCACTTACAATGAAGGCACATGCTATTATTAGATGGAGACATCAGAATTAGTGTAACTATAACAACATGTATGGAATTTCTTCAAATAATTATTGTTTTGGAATTTCCAAAATTGCAATTCAAACACTTTCAAAGATATCCAAGTGCAGGTGTGTCTAATTCTATTTCATGCGTGCCTTAAATACACATTTTAAGTTCAGCTATGTATTCATATGCAGCCATAACAGCAATTCTATATGTATTTGTAATTTGAACTTGTACACTAACGTTGAATTCACCTATTTAACAAAGGCAATGTTGTTATAGTCTCCGAAGTGTCAATATTAATGTTTAAATATCTAAATTTGTTGCAAAACACAGGCATTAGGAAAATGAAATGAGCTATTTAATTGGCAATGTAATTTCAGCTGGGCTGCAGTGCTAGAAGCACTTTAATACACATTATTTTCATCAACACCTGTTATACTCTATAATTTAAGCATGTGTACTGAATGGCATTTTAAACCATTGCATTTATAG
This sequence comes from Stomatorhinus walkeri, assembly GCA_026784285.1. NCBI lineage: Eukaryota > Metazoa > Chordata > Actinopteri > Osteoglossiformes > Mormyridae > Stomatorhinus > Stomatorhinus walkeri. The sequence goes on from JAODUD010000134.1 coordinate 20,656,572, forward strand.
CTGCAAGCTAAAAGTGTTATCAGTCGTTCTAAACACTGAATATCGTGGGGGGGAAGAAACCTCAAATCTTACAGGCTCACCAGTCAAAATACAATTTTTAGCCCTAAAACTACTATCCCCATGCAGCACTGAGACCAAAAAAATTGCAAGAAAGTTCTGCTGGGAAAAACACTCCATATATTGTGATTGCTATAAATGAATAAACAGCTCCCCAGGTCGACTTGTAGAGCAAGCCCAATGCACCTTAAACTCCCAGAAAAGGTATTAAAAAGTACTCAAATTTACTTTGTTGAAATAGGAGTGCTGGAGAAGTTGCTATGTACTAGGAATTCCAAAGTGCATTGGTGTTAGAGGTTGCTTAAAGCCAAAGCTATACCTGTGCAAATCTTGCTGGGAGCTAAATGTATGACAGACATCATAGATGTAGGCTAGCCGGGGTGACTGCAGGATTTGCACAGTACAGTACATTGTCTCTGAACTGAGATAGGCCAGAAATGGCAATAAATCGCAAAATCAGAGCCAAAGCTATTCTATGCGTATGATTTTTGGTCGGGCTTAGACTGGCGGCTGTCTTCACAAATCAATGTGCGGCCTGCTTGACACGGTGGGTGTGGCACTTCATGCAGAGGATTCTGCCGTCCAATGGGTAGCAGCCATCAGCATCTGCCTCTATAGACAGGGGGCGTGCACAGTCCTGTGATTGGGCGAATAGATAGAGCACACAGAAACATCCCCCACATTAGCAACACACAGAAATAACTGGAGAAAAAAAAAATCATATGTTTAAATTAACATGCCCATGCTAACAGTATGGAGCATTTAACTGTGGATAACCGGGTGATTATTCACCAAAATTGAAAACTTAACATCGGTGGCTATAGCAAGAGGGAGTTATTACCTCACATCTGTAGCATTTCAGGTGGAAGTTCTTGTCAAGAGCCACTACCCGGACAGTCTCCTCGCTGCCGGGATCAGGCACAATGGGCTCCTTGCAGCTCACGCAGACCGGCGAGAAGCGACTGAGCGACAGGCAGAGAAGAGGAGTCACCTTAAAATAGTATAGTGCAATGTTTGCCAACTTTTGTCTTAGGGGGCCGCAGACAGCCCATGTTTTTGCTCCTTCCTGGCTCTTGGAATAAAAACGTCTGTGAGCACTGTTTGTCGGACCATAGCGACTGCAGAGGACCGGACGATGCGGTTGGCGGGCTCCCTCACCGGTGGTAGTCAGAAACGCAGTAGGGCCGGCTGTCGTCATCAGTGATGAAAGGCGCCCCCTCCAGGCTGCAGTCGCAAGTACTGCAGCGGAAGCAATGTGCGTGGAAACTCTGGCCGACAGCCTTGAGCACGCGGTCAGTGACGTGCTCGCCGCAGCGCGCGCACACGGGCAGGGAGTTCTGCAGGAACCGGGGAGCGGCATGAGCCGGGGTGTAGCCAGAAAGGAGCGTGTCGAAAGGCTGCAGGAAGCCTCAGTGTCACACCCACTAAGCAGCAACACAACCAGCATGCACACTCATCCAGCACTGCAACACCAACCACCCAATCTTGCGAGGATTTCAGCTACGAACACCCATCCCCTGCAAATCCAGTGGCAGTAGACTTATACATACCCTTAATAAAAAGAAACAGGAATAGAGACGCTGTCAGATTTGTGCAAAACTCACCACAAAGCAGTCCTCGCACTGTGGATGTCCATCTCTGTCATAGAACTGCAAGCCCTGCAGGGGTCGCTGGCAGGTCATGCAGCAGAAGCAGTCGGCGTGAAAGAGCTTGTCCATGGCTCGCACGGCGGGCTGGGAGCGGGAGAGGGCCTGCCTACACTTCCCACATACCTCTGGGAGAAACGCAGAATAGCCCAGAATACAGGATTATGCTAAATGCTAATGCTGAATACAGGATATCCACACAGGGTTATGCTTAACTTTGAAAGGTACGAATACCTCTGAAGCAGTAATAAAATACCTGTAGTGAAGTGAAAGTATCTTTTAAAACATCCTGGGATATTAATGTTGGGGAAATTAACTGGTAATTTTGGGCTTCATTACTTAATTTTTTCCCATTTGTAAAAATATAATCAAAATCCATTTCACCACCCAGTGTCACGCCCCATTAACCTGACTGTGTAAAATGTGGTGTTCTTTTATAAATCCAGCCTTAATTCAAATTACATGGAGAATTTCCGTCATGCAATTAATAAATGCTAGCAGCCTGGTATTTTTCATTCTGCAATAAACTGTAAACATAAACTAGTAAAGCACTTGCAAGGTCCCCTCCCCCCAGCCTCCACCCTAAATCTATGCCTTCCAAAATGACATTTAGCTGTTGTGAGTAAAGCTCAAACTAATGACATATCCAACGCATTATGATGGCACTAATTGCTCTTCCTTCTTAAAAATTCATTGCAAAATAGAAAGCATTTGTCGAGATCAAGTCTCCTATTAAAGTTACCTGGCTACAAGACACAAAACAATGATATCTTACCAAGATCCTTTAGGGACAGAACCCACATTCACTCAAGCTGTTTCAGCATGGCATTTGCTGAACAGTAAGTATTGTGAGTGCTAAATAATAGAATATTAAATACCCAATACAATCATTTCTCTTTGCTTTGGCACTGTCCATAGGGATATACTGCAATTTGTCTAAAACATTCACAGTCTACAACTCTAATAATTAATATTTTGCCTCTAATAGCTTGCTGTGCTATAGCTGCTTCAACAAATGTGGAGTGTACTTAGCTAATTTATGGTCGCTACCTTCTGAATCTATTTAGTGTCTGTACTTTTGTGCGTTTTTTTTTTTTTTAAGTAGACATTTTGGAAGCTTTGCCACGGGAGTAGTGTCCCTATAATTAATTTGAAGTAGGCTGTCTCTTTCACTGGCATAATTTTTAAACATTTCTACATTTGAGACAGTAGTAGGTTTGAGTTGCCCACTGTAATAATAAAATAGGAGTTAAGCTCAGGTTTGAGCTGAATGTTCCTGCTCAGCATGACAGCAGGAAATTGGCAGTCCAATCCAAGTAGGTATATTGCATTCTAATCAGTGGATAAACATAAACAGACTACACAGACAACTGAGACCACTGTTGACTGTTTTCACACCCTCTCACAAAATATGACAGATTTCCACAGGATCCCCACATTCCTGACGACCAATCCCATTTCATGCCACTATCTCATACCCTAAACTTTTCTTGAGTAGCTCATTTTAATTTCATTCTCACATCATTGCAGAGCTGGGGCTTGTACCTGTATTTTTTCATGCACCAATAGCCAGAATCTCAATTTTAAGCATTTTGAAAACAATGCATTCCTCCTTGGAGCAAGTACAGACTTCAACCGGTTCAAATACTTTGAATACCCCACGGGGGGGCATAAAATACTTATACTTCACATATTTTGAATTACAATGGGCCGAAGCTTTATTACACGGTGCCACAGATTATGGCGCCTACCTGTGGGAGGCGAGGTGATGACGGGGGCGTGTGCGTCCATGTTCTTAATGAAGTCCTGAGTCATTTTCTCTAGCTCCTCCACTTCTCTCATGGAAAGGGGCATTCCCAAACCGGAACCAGAACCAGAACTGGGGGGCTGGGCAGGCTACGACACGACAAAACAGCGGGAAACAGACAGATGGGAACATGAGCAGGTAAAGATTTGGGCAGCGCTAACTTGTAGCCAAAGCACATTTGAGCAGCAGGGAGACAGCAGACTGGCCCATCAGGCCCTGTCTCTCATTATTACACCATTTTAAAATGCCAGACAGCAAAAATAAATTTAAGAACCATTGCTGTCAAAGGTAACACATTAGTGTTAGCGCTAATTTTAAAGTGACAACGTGTTATTTCTGTAATGGCATTAACTAATTGTGTTTATTTATCTCCAAAGGGAGAGTAGTGCGAGCAGTGATTTTTCATTTCAGTGAATTTCTTCTCTATACTCAATATTGAGACCACATAATCTTTTTTTGATGGTAACAAAACTGTATATGCGATTAATTGCCAAAGTGTGCAATTAATTTTGATTAAGAAACTGATATTTTGACAGCCTTATTAACAGTTTGCTAACCCTAACAGCATCATTGACACATTTTTCCTCCCCCCACATCAAATAGCTGTGCTGGCACTGCAGGGGATATATGTACTTCTAGGGGCGTCGACAAGTGAAATCAGCAGTGTGCTAAATCCGTGCTCTTCAGGAGTTGGCGCTCCAGGTGCCCCGTGTCCCCAAATGGCTTGACCGCATCTGCAGCTCACCTTGGAGGCTGGAGGCCCTGCAGGTTGGCCGCATGGAGGAGATGCTGAAGAAATTGGTTTAGGCTGTGATGCCATAGTGGGGGCGCTCACGGTTTCCTGACTAGCAGCTGGGGAGGTCTTCGAGTGATTGACAACTGGCGAAACGGCCCGCTTGGGTACATTTTGATTAACAGGCGGAGGAGGGAATGAATTGGATGGGGCAGGTTTCACGGCAAAGGAGGGTGTGATAGTATTTGGGGCTTTTGTGACGGCAGAGGGAGCAGTGACACTTCCCTTGGAGCCGAAAGCTGGGCTCTTGTTGTTGGATGTGCCTTGACTGGTGGAAAAGCCTGTCTTGGGGGCCACCGTTGGAGTCTTATTGGCTGGTGGAGGCTGACTATGGGTTGGGGCAGGACCCTGATTGGCTTGTCTGTTTGTTGTCCTGGCTTTGAGCTCTTCAGCCCATGGGGCCGGGGGTGGGCGGTCCTGAAGCTCAGGGGGAGGCAGGAAGGAAAGTGGTTTTGGGGCAGTGGCCGGTGGGCCAGATGGTTTGGGTGCAGATGCTAGTGGAGCTTGAGAAGGTAACTGTGAAGGGAAAAGGTAGAAAATGTATTATCTTGCAATATTTATTTCGTATTTCTTAACAGTAGAAAAGACCTAATCATTACCTTGGGGTTAAAAGGCCCTCTGGTTTCCATCTCAGACAACAGATCAGTTAGGGAATCCAGCTGCCTGTCGAAGCTAGTCTGCTTCTCCACGAGCCTCTGTGAAATCATGCCAAAGAAGAGCAGAGAGTAGGGACACAGGAAAGAGATGTGCGTTTATTTAAAGAGCTATACATACTCCCTAAAGATGAGCAACTAATTAAAGAGCAAATTAAATTAACACAAGCATAAGCTACAACAAAGTGAACATTGACATACTGGCGACAAACAGATTACAGAGACCTGCAACAGTATCTTGTCCAAACTCACCTGTGAGTTATTATTGTTACTGCTGGAAGGAGGTGGCGGGGGAGGCGGAGGAGGCGGAGGGGGAGGAGGAG
>JAODUD010000134.1:20661950-20697802 GCA_026784285.1 Stomatorhinus walkeri
CTATCTCGGGGGTGGTGGGGGTGGGGGAGGTGGTGGGGTATACGTTTGTGAGGAGATGTCCTCAGGTGCTGATGGAATAGGAAACTCTTCTGGAGGCGGAGAGGGAGGAGCAGGGAAGGCAGGGGGAGGGGCCTCATAAGCAGGGGGTGTGATTTGACATTCAGGGGGCGGGACTGGTAGCTCAGCATCATCCAATGGGGGAGGAGGGGGTGGGAAGTCTGGCAGAAGAGGGAAGGAACCATCATTAACTATAAATCTTTTCTTCAAACACTAACTAACAATAATCATCACAATGACTTCCAGCTCCAAAAGGAATTCTTTACCAGAACCATAACATACTTCAATACCCATGGTTTTATTCACGTTTGAACTTGGCTTTTTATTTATGTCAGACATTGCAGTGAGATTTTGAAGGTCTCTCTCAAAATTTGAACTTCATGTCCTTGAGTTGAAGCAACCAGAGACAAAGCAAAAGGAAATTACCATCACAGACAGGAGGAGGTGGCGGCGGAAGCTCTCCCACACGACCAATAACGGCTGTGCTGGCAGGTGTTAGGTTAGCGGTCGCGGGTTGTGGTTGGCTAGTCTGACTTTTGGGCCGAGGCGGAGCCACAGAAGCAAACTTTTTTGGTTGGTTATAAAAGGAAGGAGTGGTAACTTTGAAGGTGATGGAAGAAGTCGCCACAAATGGCTTGCTGTCACTGGAGTCAGCCATTTTCTTAATCTGGGAAAAAAAGAGACAAAGACAGGGTGAATCAGTGCTGATAGGTCAAGTGACAAACCTTAATCTCACTCAGGAGTCAGGCCTACAACTCTGTGATGGGAAAACAAATGGCCCTAGTCAAGGTGGAGCAAGATCCATAGTGTGAACATTTTATGTCTATGTATGCGTACATAACTCCTTACAATCTAACAGTCTAAACTGTTGAAATTTCTGTGTTGTGGTAAAGTATTTTGCCATTTGTAGCAGACCCGGTAGGCCTATATAGGAATTCTTGCTTTGCCGTATCCCCTCTTACTCTCCTATGAGAATGCAAAGTTATCAGGCGCCCTGGAGCTGTTTTCAGACGTTAGGTTCTCAATCAAGAGTCCAACAGTGGTAAGATCACTCTGCCAGGTAGGGGACCTGAATCGGCAACCTTCTGATCACAGGCAGGCCTAACCCACTGCTCCAAACAAACTCCATGTACATCACAGTACCTAAATGCCTTGTCGTCTAAGCAATGCTTTTAACTATAATGTTACGAAAAAAATTGCACAACCCAACCAATTTCACAACACAGCTAATGAACAAGATGAATCGGGTGTTGATGCCATTCCTTATCAGAAACCACATAAAGCAAACAAAAGGTCTACCATTATTGCCAGCAGCTAAAATGTCAGAAAATATCACAAACACTTCATCTGTAAAACCTTTTTTGGTAAATGGTACTACGCAGCATACCACCTATCTTGCCAATAAACAAGCAAACATCTGCTCTTTGAGCTATTTATAGTATCACTAATAGCTTCCCATCTCAAAGAGCTGCTCCTGCTCGTAGCAGACAAGAGCATATAATACCTGAGATGTCCGTGAACAGCATTCCTTCGACAGCACAGGAATTGTACAAGCCTAGTGAGACATACCAGGAATTTGGATTGTCACAGACAGCACTCTTCCCATCTGTGCTCCAAGTCATGCACTGCTAGTGGATGTGTTCCAGCAAGTAACTGGTTTTTGTCGACACCCTCTGGCTCGGCTCAGAGCAGTATGTCCCAGGAGTCCAGCATTCCGCACAAACACAGGAGGCTGTCCCAGCACCGGACTCCAGATTACGGTGACTTTAGTGTGCATCGCAAGGCAATGGTATTCACTGCTACTTACTCAAGATCAACTACAGCAGCAAAACAAACCCACTATATAACCTTTGGCTGCCATAAGCATGTTGTAAAGGATCACTCCATTTATGAAGCCTACAAAATGATATGAATAAAATTAGTTTTCAAGCCAACTCATTAAGCTATGGGTAGCATAAATTCCCAGTAATGTGGTTTAGAAGTCCTCTGTTGGAAAATCTAGAGTTCCTTTTCTATCTAACATCAATAAAACTTACGAACAATGCATGTCTTGGACAATACAGCAATGCAACACTGTCTGAAAGGGGATGTTTAGTGTCTAATTGGAGTTCTGCTATTCCTCGTGGCATCAGCTCATGTTTCCACTTCAGGCCCCTGAAAGGACATCTGCTCATCCCTTTGCATAAGATTGTAAGAACTGCTTCAGTAAATGCATAAGTGACACAAACGGGGAGTTCGATTTTACGTTAGTAAATTAACAAAAAGCGGCAGGTAGGACTCAATATCTTTTATAGCTGATACGGAACAGAAGATCACACAAGAAGGAAGTTTAAAACGTTAAAAAGCAGAAATGCTTTTCCATGGGTAGAGTCAGCATCTTCCAGCTGTCAGGTATACTAAACATTTAAGTCAAAACAACGGCATTAGTGAATGATAAACCCTAACCATAAACGAATCAAACCACTAAACCCAACAAGAAACCAAACCTGGTATGAGCCTTAACCCCACAGGCAATAAGCCTATACGGCATGACGTGAGGCTATAGTGGTTCTTTTAGTAACTAGTAAATAAATATGTATAATACGACGTTTTTAAATCTAACGATCGCCGTGTGTTTCCGAGACCATTGTTTACCCTGCTTGGTCCACAATCAGGCCTTTGAAATTCCTTCAGTCCGTCGGCATTTGCAATCCTGCTGAAGGGGGGCAGCTGGTGTAATTTACCAGTAAAAAGAGAAAATTGGATCTGGTGGATTTAGCTATATGCATTTAAGGTTTTCTGCGACATCTACGCAGAGGATGGTCGATCGTCATCATCACTTCTCTAGGGAAATCCGTTCCGCTCATTTTAACCGTCTGGTGCATTAATTCACAACACAAAACACTGCGAAGGAAAACGCGTGCGTGCAAAGACAAGCTGCTGTGCTTCATTTCAGTGTACGTAGCAGCTTTTTTTTTTTTTGCAAACGTTGACTTTAATTCAATACAGATCGTTAGTATGCCCTGTTTTATAAGCGATCCACGCCGCGTCAGCATTCAAACCCCCATCTACATCTGAACGATTGTAAAGCACAATACTGCCAATATAAGCTAGGCGATCCCCCAGCTGTGTTCTAATAACGGGGTGACGCCTTTCCAATGTGACTGTCCGTGTACATACATAATTTATTTAAATGTTTGCGTAAAATGGATATTGCATCGACCAGGGCGTCGTCCTTACAGATGCGGTAATGACGAAGCAGCGTAACTAACATAACCTCTGCATTACTCTAAGACATTACAGTAAAAGCGAAGCACTTACCGTAACCCAAGCTGCCAGATCCCCCGTCAAAAATGTCGCGATCGGTTGATTTCCGTATCTCCCCCCTTTCTCTTTCTCCTCCAACCCGCCTTTTCTTCTTCAACATACAACCAGTGTTATAACGTGCTATCGCACTTTTCGTCCCGAGGTCCTTTAGTCAGTTCCACCAAAATAGCGTTCGCAAAACTTTTTTGTTTGTTTAAAGTGACCGACTTCCTGTCAGTGATAATACATTTCCGTGTCCACTCCGATGCACGACTCCTGTGTGTTGGTAGTGTTGACGCACCTCCGCTTTTTAACCTGTCTGGACCTATGTCTTGACCAAATTTTGCTGTCTACTATAAATCAAGAGCCTAAAATAATCGCATACTGTAAGACAATATTTTTGACAGTCCATGAAATACACTGCCGGTCATTATATTCAAATGTCCAAAACTATATTAAAGTTTAATGGGGAAAAACGAGAATGTGTATTACAAACGACTTTTGATGTTTAAAGTAGAAACCTCTTCCAAATAGACGAAATTCGTCATGACAAATAACTTACCTGCTCTTAGCTTCTGTCACAAAGTGAATATAAGTGACACTCTCACTGTGTCAGCTCCTACGATGGTGCACCAGTGCCTTGTACAGCAACACAGTGTATGTATATGGTGCTAACTTTTGTCTCAAACCTTTTAAGTGCCTGTACAACCTTTTCACCCTCCCCCGTTTTTCTGAAAAAGGAATGACACAATCGTCCCAAACAAGTTTCCTCTCGTTTGACTTTTGCTCAGGAGTGGTGTATTGCTGAGCATAGATCTCTCTCTCTTTCTCTTTCCTTCTAACTCCCCCTAACATAGGATAGTCAGTCCATAAACTTTGTGCCCCCCCTCCTCTATCCCCACCTCCCTGTTTCTGCATCTCTCTCGCTCTCTCTCTCACTCTCCCTGGATTCTTGAAACATTCTTCATTCTATGACATCAGCCTTCTGCTTGTGTTTCCTTGTAAGGTCAGGAGGAGGGAGAGACAGACACACACACACACAAAGAGAGAGAGAGAGAGAGAGAGAATGAACAACTGAGGGCAGGAATGATAATGGGGGAAGGCAGGTGATTAAATACAGTTAGGAGGGATAGCACATATACCAAATGACTACAACTACCACTAACTTCTATAGCATATTTTTATTATAAAAATACTGTATATTTAGTATATTATTCAAACTTCAAAATTTAAGTCACCAAATTTCACCAAACTGACACTTCATATAGCATGGAGTTTTAAAAGTTGAAGTACAATACGGTAAAGTCATCTTGTCTGCAAAAACACATTGCCATCCATTGAATTAAGCTCAGTTTATTTTTTATAGTCTCTTTCATGACACTGTTGCCCAAAAAAACGGGGAGACATCAGTGTGGACCTGTTGACATTTTTGGCTCTTGGCCTCTTGTAGTTACCCTACGACTGGGGTACTCTGGAGGGCCAGAGCCCTGCACATTTTTGGGTTTCCCCTCATTTAACACACCAGATTCAATTACCACACAGCTCTTGAGCTGAACCATTTATGGTGGAACAGGGAAAGAACTAAGCTACACAGGGCTCCGGCCCCCCAGGACTGGAGTTGGGCACCCCTGTCCTGCGAATTATATCAGCCTGAATCGATCAACCTGAATCCAGTGGCCTGAATTCGAAGGATGTGATGCTGCACGAGTCACAGAGAAGGGATGTCATTCTGCCTATGCTCACCAGAATGCTCCCTTTTCTGGAATGTGCTTTACATAGGAGCGTCAGATCATCCTGACCTTCAAATCCTATGAGCTTTTGATTTTGGTTCTATTACCTGACTATTTCCCAGCAAAGTGTTGCCGATTATGCAATTTCATCATGGAGGATGCAGATCAGGAGGGACATCGGTCTGCAAGAGAAGCCCCTCCCCAGCACGAAGTAGGGGACATAATGGAGGTCTGGTCTGTAAATGGAGATCACTGTATCTCCCTGAGCTGTTTGCCCAGTGGGTGGATATATTGACTTGAGAGTCTTCCTTGAGCAGGATGGATAAATCCTGGGCCAGCCTTGGGGCGCTGTTCGACAACGGGAGTCATTTTGGTGTCAGTGCCAGTGGGGCTGGATGCCTGCCAGGCTCACTGTGAGCTTATTTACCACTGTGAGTGACTCACTGTCCGCTCATAACTTGCTCCAAAGTTAATGCTCAGATTCCAGACTATATCTGATTCACCAGGTTTATATACATGCAGCATCTGATTAATGTACAAGTACCTGTAACATAACACACGCACAAGCAGACATTCAGGATGTGACACAATCATTCTCGCCATGGACTTCCCCTGTGGAGCCGATCCAGTCTTTTGAAAGCTATCTCCAATAAAAAGGCAATTAACATTGCAGCTCGTAGGACTGACCTCAGCTGTAATGTATGAATTGTCCAGCAGATGTCAGTATATTGTGTAAACCCATACACTGTCAAGCCCATGGGGAAAATTCCTGGACTAACAAAACACGGAGTTGCAGAGCTGGACAGATAAAAAAAAGATTTCTGATACTGATCAAGATGCAGAAGAGATAGTCACGGTCAGATCTGGGAACCAGCTGATTGTTCAAGAATTTACAGAGGAATGTAAACAGACGGAACATAGACCAACATAAACTTAGAGGAAGCAATTGACAATGACAGAGAAACAAGAAATTAGTTTTGGTTAGAGGGAGGAATATTTCCAATTAGAGAACAAACCACAGACCACCCAAGCTACAGTGCAGTCTATAAGCTCTAAAAGCCAGGTTATTCTCTAGCCCTTCCTTCATTGAGTCTGTCTAGTCAGTGTCCATGCTCTGCAAAGCCCGACCATCCCCATGCTAAATGTGTGGCTACCAGCCAGGGTGTGAGCAGACTGCCAAAGTCTACAGGACAACATGAAGTGTAATATAATCCATGCTTATGTAAGTGTAGCACAGCAATCACAGGGTAAACCCAGACACTTCCCCAGTAACAGCACCTTTCCGTCCTCCTTTCTGCATGAGCTGGAGCTATAGAAGTAGTAGCAGCATCAGTACCGGGAAAAAAACAACTTGACTTCTCAAGGGAGGCTATATCCCTCAGGAGAGCAAGGCTTGTGTGTGCATGTGTAACTAGGGGCAAAATGATCAGACAGATCCTGTCAAAAAAAGCCCTGTCCAAACAGGCGATCAAAAAGCCATCTACTGGGACGAAGCTGCAACCAATTAGAGGGAATGAAGAAAAGAGGCCATGCTGTGGATAATATAAGTGAAAGATCTGGCCAGAGGAAGGATAAAGAAACATCATTAATATCGCTAACCTGCTGAGGAATGAAGGACAGACAGACACCCCACAAGGAGCACTGTGATAGTCATTTATGAAAAGTCCTCTTTATCAAGGCATGGTTCTGAATTCCAACCACCTAATTTGGGAATTACCTTTCCCAAAACATGAAAGGGCAAAGTATTGGTGAATCTGACTTCCCAGGAGTCATCCACCCCAGTGGAAGCTGTAGCTGCAATCATCCAAACCACTGTTCTTCTACACTCTGTGAAACAACTTGGTTTTTGATGAGGTAACTTATTTTCTGTCATTCTGCTGTGCAATGCCAGGGGGCGCCGAACTCTCTCCAGCGCCAGCCGATTAAACACACTGGGGGACAGGCAGTCTTAGATTCATGCTGGGTCACATGTAATCAAATATCCTCTGGTGACTCTCTGATGGGCTACCTTACCCCCCCTTCTGGTGTGGAGGAACAGATTGCAGTGTCAGATTAATTTTCCTGCTGGACATGGGCTGGGTATCACTATTTATTATCCCTGTGTGATTGTGCTGTAATATTCATCTCTGTCAGCTGGAGTGTAAACAACGTGCTATGTGCAGTACTTTAGGTGGATATAAAGCCAGTTTTCACTTCGTGTAAGTAACCCCCCCGGCTCAATCATGACTTCTGTACAGTTCAGGTCCTTTCTCAATTTTCTAATCCTTCTTCTTCCACCTCTTTCCACCCTTCCCCCTTCACCCCTCCCTCCTCTGTTTCCCTCTCTCTTTGAATACTAATTTGTGCCACTGCCTCACCTCTCCTTAACAGGATTCAAAGCACCTATCTGTCCCTCTTCACCTTCCACCCCCTGCCTCCCTCTCTCCTTTTCTTTCCATCTGTCCCTCCTTCTCCTCCATCTCAATGTGTGTGATCACCTCCCTCCCACTTCCTCCCTGCATCAATTGGTGGGGGAAACACAGAGAAGCAGCACATGTAAATACACAACTAGCCACCAGTCCCATTGGAAGGCGACACATGCTGACATCACCAACCTCATGTGCACAATGCACAGAGCAGCAAAGATCAGGACTGCTCTTCCTTCTATTCAAGGTGTATCTGGGGGTCAGTGGAGGTGATGAAAGTTATAGAGAGGGATTAAAAGAAAAGGGGGCAAGCAATATCGCTGTGGCATTTTGTGATTTTTCAGAAGCGTATTGCTGTCTGTCTCCTGCGTGTGTGTGCCGTTCATGAGCAAGAGAGGGAGTGAGGGAGAAGAGAGAGAGGGGGAGAGAGAGAGAGAGCGAGAGAGAGTGCGAAAGGTGGGAAACAGCTGTACTGCATTGTGAAGCAGAGCGAGCCTCACACAGGGAGCTAAACCGAAAACACCCCCCCCATTTTATGCCAGGTTTACAATGGCATGGCAGTGAGGGCATATCTACGCTGGCAACAATAATGAAATGACACGTTTCAAATGGTAACCTATCTGCTTATGGCATTTATTGGCACATTAAAAGTATGGCCTCTGTTGACTTTTAACCTTATTAAACACAAAGGTTATAAGTGAATTATGGTTTCAGGAAGTATCTTGTGTACATTATTCTGATTATAGTAAATTTTTAATTTACAGCAATGAAACTTGAGGTCATTGATCATTATAACTGCAGAAGCCATAATATTAAGAATAATACATGATATATGTTTTATAATGTACCTATCTCTTTTTCCTTCTATTCTCGTTTCTATACTGACTCACTGGCAGACTGAATGTTACGATTCATCGATACTGCGCTGGGAGAGAGAGAGGGGGAGAGGGAGAGAGAGCGAAAGGGAGATGGAGCGAGAGGAGAGAGAGAGGCAAAAGGAGAGAGAGGCGCATACGACGCGAGAGAGGAAAAGAAAGGGAGAGAGAACTAGAGAGAGAATGTATGGTGAAAAGGTAGAGCTTCCTTGCTTATTGTCAGGGCCTCTGTAAAAAAAACATGGGATGTATCGGCTCCAGGACACTCAGTAAGATTTTCCATTTGTTATTTGCCCAGCGGAGACGGGTAGGGGGGACTGGGGCCGATGGTGGTGGGAGTGTGGGTCGTGGGTGGCTGCCTACCTCTCGGTTAACGATGCAAATCCTCGTACGCTTCGTGGAACGAGCTTTGGGGCGTTCCGCATGGCACGGGCACTCCGGAGCGTAACGCGGGCTACGGCACTGGAAAGCCGGCGGGCCCGAGCATCGTGCGCTATTAAACCGATGTATGTGTACACCGGAGAGTATATGGGGGAGAGGGAGGGATGAGAGGATGGATGGATAGATGGAGGGGCGAGACTGCAACGCTGCTACCGGGAAGCGACTGCAGGCTAAGAGAGACGGGAGGAAGAAGGAACGGGAGAAACGGGAGTGTTCAGTCCATTGTTGAAGAACAATATTTACGCGGCGTAGCGTTGCATGTATAAACAGAGGTGGGGGCAGACGGAGAGGTGGAGCAGGGAGACATGCTGAATTTCATTGCTGGGAGAGGACTGGAGCGAGGGGGAGAGAAGGAAGGCAGTACGTGAGGAAACGGCTGTGTGTGATCGCGTGTAGTATTTAGGTTAAAAGCGTCCCTGATTCTACCCATGTTTGTCACATTGGAGTAAATCGATGTCAAGGTGTCCGCGGAGTCAATGGGAGTAAAACGGTATTTTCCCGGAAAGAGATGTTTGTATGTGCAGCGTTCCTGACATCTATGTAACGTATAATGCATAGGTCATAAGCGAATCATTAAGAGAGACCCCACAGCTATTTAGAGGAAATTCGAATCATCGGTGAAAGTCATCTTTAAATCATGTTGAGGGCCATTTGTACAAATGCAATGTATGCTTGGTAAATATAGCGAAATGGGAAATGTTTGTCTACTAGGCAATGCATATCTGAGATAACAGTAATATATCTACAACGTGTATCTATCTACATTATATATGCCAGAAATTGGGAGAAATCACTTTTATACATAGGGACAATTCACGCTAAGGCCGAAATAAATGTTTGTTTCAAATGCATGTGGTTTTGTGCATTTTTCGCTGATATTAAATACCGTGAACATATTCCTGATTTTTTTCAGACGATTCTCCACTAATATACGTCAATATGGGTATATATATATACAACACAATAAATAGCATTATATGATATATAATAGTATATAATATAGTATTATAATAATTTCTATCTTTGCAGATGAGTACACAATTAAGGAAACTGAAAAATTGAGATAAATTATACTTGGCATGTTTACATATTAAAAACCGTTATACGAACTAAGGAATACAACATACAGGGTCACGTGCTTAATTCTTGCATTATCATCATAATTAAGTACATCCTAGTACTTAATTATGCAGGCATTAATACTCAATATTCCATTGATAAATCACGAAAGGATTTAATACTGTATTCCTGAAATGCGCACAAAAAACTAAATGAATGAAGCGTTAACTATATAAGATTAAGTTTGACTGTCACTGAGCATAATTTGGAATTCAAAGTTAATTAACATGAATGAGGTGATCCATAGCCCCGCGGTGTGTTATTTCAAACAGTACCGAGACAATGGAGTATTTCGAGGGATACCCATGCTTGGAAACGAGTGTGGTGGATCTGACTCGCGTTAATGTTAACATATTAGGCATCATCTCCTACGCAAACTTCAGAGTTCAGTTACCTGGGCTTAGATACTTTGACAATATACTAATAACGGAGCTCATAACACCATCCGTTATTGATCGCAAGCTACCGCAGACAGGGGTCATTTATAAACATCAGCCCCCTTAAAACTGTGCGCCATGCAGCATTTCCCTGATACGGCCAAATCGCTTCTTCGTCAGGCTGCACCAGCCTTATGGTGCCGGCGGTGGGGAGATGCTGAAATGGCTAAATCGCATTCACTATTACCGAGAGGCTACTTTGGAAGGCGATCAAAGGCTCCTAATGTTGCTCTAAAACGCTGGATTTTAGTGCATCGCCATGTGAGATCGCAGTGAAAGTCTCCCATCCGAGCAGATAGCCCAGTATTTCGCGTGACCATATTACCTTCTGGAATGCATTGTTTACAGATATTCAGATATTTCCATTTCTGCCGACTGTCATTTTGTTGTAAACGTGCAATGCATCCAATGCAAATATTTGCAGATATTGCCAAATATTTAATGTGGCGTGATACATAAGGCTGAGGGGTAAAAACTGAATGATCATGGGTGTTATTTATTTATTTATTTATTTATTTTAGTTGTACACACATTTCCATGTTCATTTGCGCCGTCGTATTTCTTGCCGTCTGTGTTTGTATACACATCTCAGCTGTCCTGTTCCGTTTGACTGTCTTTATGATATTGCCTTACCGAGGGATTCCCTGATATCGATTTGATTAAAACTGCTGACTGACACACACACATCGCAACGGTACTGCGTCTTTCAGCCGACACAGTGACACGTTCACCCGCTGATTCAATCACCAAATGACTGATATCCGAACAGTGCAGTAGTACCAGAGCTGATTGATGCATTGATTTACTGACACTCTGACACATAGGTGCACAAACACATAGCAGGTGACTGAATAATGCCCTGACCATGGGGAAGGAGTAGAGGAGATAGGACTGGGTGGGGGGCAATTATCAGTGACACAAACCTGTGACTCAGACACAGGGAACAAACGCGTGGGTGGTGAAATTATAATAATATGCAGTGCTATGCAACTGGAGAGTTTCAATGGAGCCACTGCTGCTGGGAACATAGATATTAGTGCATTGTCAAGGCCAGATTGTAATCGAAATTGATGTAATTGATGAAATGTTACCACAAGGAAGGCAGGCACTAAGCAGGTTTAGACTCAGTTTATTCATCGTCTCCTAAAAGCATTCGAATGAGCCCAGAGTCACACTAATGGCACTCTTGAGCGAGTCTGTGTCAAGCACAGCAGTTCCGTGGAGTGTTTCTTAGGTGTTGTGTGTGAATTTGTGTGTTTGCTGAAGGTTCTTCCAGGAGGTGGTTCTGTCCACGCCTCATGGGGGGCTACGGGCGGCCCCTGGGGGCTGCTCGCCTGCACCCGTCTCCCAGCTCTCTTGCTATCAACAATCCACTGCAAACAAGGGTCATTTTTAATCCATAAACATCAGTGTCTGAAACCTCGTGCCAAGAAATGTTTTACTGCGGCGGCCAAATAGCTCTGGCCTGAGCGCGCCGCCTGCCGCCCGCCGCCATCGTCAGCAGCTCCCTGTAGCGCTGCCCAGCCTCTCCCAACGCCCGGCCCTCATGAGTCAGGTCTCCACTTCCTTCCAGCCTATCACTGATGTGATGTTTGGAGAGAGCGGTGGGGGCAGCAGGGGGAGGAGCCCAGTGACCCCTGTCCCCCCCCACCACCTTCTTCCGGCCCGTGGCGAGTGTCAACACCCTGCCCGGATGCGGCGGCCAGACCTACCTGGTGTGTCGGCGGGCCGGCATCCAGCAGCTCGTTCATATGTGGATCAGGCCTCATCCACCATGTCTCTGCCAGCAAGACGACCATCTCGAGCTGGACGGAGCTCTTTCCGAAAGCCCGGCACACAGACCTCTCTGAGCGCACTCTTGTTTTGCTCATTCTACACATGCACTGGAAAAGTATGGCTGCTTTCTCGATGAACACAGAAGAGAGAATACATCCCGCTGGAGACTGAGATGTGATCGCCTGATGCTCGCAGTCATGTAGATCCGTCCTCGGCCCATTCCCCATCCACCTCTCTGTAACTCATGTAATTTCAATAGCTGTCACTGGCAGGCAGTCATGTGACTAAGAGTGGGATTAGTTGAGATCAGGCCTCGATCGAATCACATTCTGTTTATTAATGGTGCTTGGAAGTTGTGGGTAGATTGGCGAGCCTTTTGACTGTGCTTCATTTTGTCGTCATAAACAGAACAAACGAATGTAGCAGAGAGGCATTCCAGGCTATCGATGACAGACAGACCCTTCAGGGTATCCGCTTACCAGGCCCGACTGAGCGTCGCCTTGATTTTAAACCCATGTCATTTAGTAATCTTTCTAGCTCAGCCGACTAACTCTCATCTTCAGAGACCATACACTGATTGAAAAAAAAAATTGCCCAGAGACCATACCGTATTTAAACTTAATTACCAGAAAGACCTTTATAATTAAGTTATGTTTTAATTAAGATTGGACTGAGAGGAAAAAAATGGACTCCACTGATGAGCTCATTTGTTAAACTAAACTGTTGCTGCTGCTGCTTCCTCCCTCCTTGCTGATGCTGTGTGTGACATCAGCACAGCTGTAAATGCACTGCACCCATCTGAGGCCATTACTATTGCTGTGTGAGGACTAGCACCGAAAAAGCTCCTTCTTACTAACAAACACCCTGATGTTTTATTGTTTGGTCACTGTAATTCCTATATAAACCTGTAAACATGTGGCTCTTGTCCCTCTCCTTCCTGTTGCTAGCGGCGGACGGAGTTCCAGTACAGAAGGATGGGGAACAGGTAGGCCATTAATGTTTTTTACCAGTAGCTTTTATTTTCTCCTAATGAATCCGGTGTGAGTTTGAATGGAGCAGCATCCTGCCGCTGCGAGGTCTATCCCTGTGTGACGTCAGCTCTGGCTGCAATGCCCCCACCCCCCACAATCACACTTTGAGAATCTTGATCCAAAATGGCCGCCAGGGAGACTCCAGCTTTACCCCAGGAAGACAGGAGTGTCTATTTATGGAAGGCAGCAGCCCACTGCTTGAGCTGCTCACACAGCCACCATACTGTGAGCAAGGGAGCTCGATCATGCATCTTGCACCGCTTCCTGGGCTGCATCAGCCAAAGCCCAGCATTGGCCATCGCTGGGACTGCCCACATCTCCGCCTCCCCATGCCACATGTCCCCCTGCTGCTTTGTGGCCCATCCCTTTCTATGCAGCCCCTCCCCTTCACGTGATTACACCCCTTCTATGCAGCCCTGCCCATTCTTTGCGACCCCCCCACCCCTTCTTTGTACCCCCTTCTGTGCAGGCACACCTGTTATCAGTAACCCTGCCCCTTCTTTGCTCCTCTGTTTTATTTGGCCCCTCCCATTCGCCATGACCCTGCCCTTATTTGTGGCTCCATTCTTTCAGAGTGGCCACACCCCTTCCTTGCGACTCTGACTTTCCCAGTGTCTTTCCCCGCTCGTGGTTGGTCAGTGGCGCTCCACTTTCTACAGGCCTGGGAAACTGAAGTCCCTGAGGGACATGACCTCATGCTGACCTGTCGAGGTGGTGCTCGTCACTGGGTCGGTGACGGCCGCCTGCCCAGCTGTGACCGGGACACGAAAGCAGTACCTGACATCCGTTTGTGGATGAGGCCACGCCGCAAACCGTTCGGCATGAAGCGGCCTACCTGCAGGCCTCTGTGTTTAACCCGCACCCTCCCACAGTACCTCAGTAGGCCTACGGACGCCGCCATCAGCATTACCTTCGAGATGTCGGTTGACCTGGAAATGAGGCTAGCATAAGGTGCACTTTGCGCACCCTCTCCCTGTCCTGGCCTCTCCGTGACCTGCCCTCCCCTGCTCTGGCCTGTCTGAGACCCGCCCACTCTGTGCCCATTGGCCTTGGGTTTTAGTCCGCCCACTTTTGCGATGATGTCGGTGGAGGAACCCGTGACAGGAAACTTGCATATGGCCACTTGGCACCATTGCCGTGTGTACTATGGACTGATCTGTCTTTCAGTCTGTCCCTCTTTCCGCTACTCTATTTTTAACTTTCCTCTTCCTCCCTTTCTTTTTCTCTTTCTTTCTTTGTTTCTTTCTTTCTTTGTTTCTTTCTTTCTTCCTTTCGTTCTTTCTTTCTTGCTTTCTTTCTTTCCTTCTTACCTTCTCTGTCTATGTCTTTGACCTACCTCCCCCCTCCCCCCTCCTTGCTCGCATGCCTTTAAATCTTCCTCCTGCTGTTCCAATCCCTGCTGTCCTCTTCCTCCTTTCCTGTGCCCTTGCCTTTCCCTCTCTCTCCTCTTCCTCTCTCAGCATGGCCGTACCGACTTTTCATGGGAAGGAATCAATGTAAGTGTTCGTGAATATCATTCCTCCATTTATTTTCTGACTCTCACCTTAGGTAACGTACATTTTACCCGCCTCCCTTCCTGCCCTCCTATATCTGTCTTTTCTCTCTCTTTACCTCTCTGCTGCTGCCGTGCTGCTGTACCATAGTGCTTAGAACAGTCTCTGTGCACTTTCTGTTTACTCTCTCACAGTCACACGTGTGTCAGACAAAAAGCCTCATTCTCAGTAAGGCCACTTCAAAGCGGACAAGGGGCAGGCTGTTCACCATGTCTATGGGAAACGTAGATATTTTCTACGTAGATCTGTTTCCGTGTCCTTCTGTCCATTTAGGATTTTATACTGTATTTAAACACCCCCTTCTCTCTCCCCCACTCACTTTCTGTGTTATTTTGCTCATTCCCACCATCTTATACTGACTTTTTCCTAATTACTCCTCCCGGCATCCCTGTTTCCTCTCCTCACAAATGAACCCCCTCCCCTCACCGCTGCCACCATCTCTTGTGGGGTTTGCACCCCCCCCCCCCCATTCTATCTGCGTTTTTTTTTCCCTGTATCCATCTGTATACTCCTCGCTCCTTTCAGCTTTCTATGGAGGACACCACCTCCATCCTTCCTCGCCTGAAGCGAAACTCCAACGCCTATGGGATTGGTGCTCTGGCTAAGTCCTCTCTGACAGGTGTGTCAGGTGTGTGTCTGTCCTGTGACTGGTAAATCTACCATGTTGGCTCCGGTCCAGCAGAGCTTGGTGTCAGAGGATGGAGCCAACATGGACCCTTGTGGGTACCCTGTATCACTTCCTACCTCCATGGAAAATGCATGTCAATGACTGTTGTAGTCATTGATGGGATGAAGTCAATCCTCAAAATCCAAAATAAGAAATACACTACCCACAATGCATCTTCATGTGGCTTGTTGTTAATATTGGGTGGGAAATGTAGTGTATGGTGGTTGGCTTCTGTGTAGTTGTTGTGAGGTATAGTGGCAAATTAGTCAGTGTTACTGTATTGTTTATTTATGTTTATTTGTTCCTAGCTGTAGTGTTATTGTAGTATCAAGTGATCCAATATCCATAACCGCATTACCCATTTGTTCATGGTCATCAAATCCGCCGACCAAGGGGCGTATCTCAGATATATAGTCAGTTTTTAGATATATACTGACAGATACCTAAATATGAAACACAATGACTCGATTAAGATATTCCAGTTAAATAAAGGTAAAGTGCTGGGTCGAGCATGTCACTGTCAGGTGCAGTTTAATAGGTGTTATGTCAACAAGCCAAAAAGTTTCATTCATCATTGCCCATTTCTAGCCACCATGATTTAATATACAACATAATTTCTTAATGCACTTCTGGGAAGCATAGCCTTTATCATTGGATATCAGCAAACTGCTATGTCTGCACTTAAACTAACCCCATTACCCAGCACGCATCATCACACAGACTCTTCACTGCAGAAGTCTGACCAGGAGATATTTCTGAAATATTAACAGTCTTTATCTGTCTCCCTCCACCACTCTCTATCACCTTCTCTCTCTTGCTGTCTCTGTCATCTGATCGTCGGCCTCTCCCTCCTGTACCACGCCCATCTGTCCCAAAATGGCGCCTCTCAGGTGTGACGCGCTCCATGAAGGACAAAGTGACCAAGCCCACTGCCATGGCGCAGGGTCGCGTTGCCCACATGATCGAGTGGCAGAGCTGGGGCATGCAGACCATCGGGGCAGGGGGGAGCGCCGGCCGTACCCACCTGAACCGGGAGCGCGAGCGTGAGAGGAAGCTGGAGAACGACGCCTACAGTGACCTGAGTGACGGCGAGAAGGAAGCCCGCTTTGCAGCCGGTGAGCCGGGCCCCTACAACCACCAGAAATCCAGCCCCTCAGCTTTGTCTCCAGTTCGCATTGTACCCGTTTCCCGTTCCACCTTCATGAACCGTCATTGCTTCCGGCCAAGGAGGACGAAACCCACATCTGCTCTCTCGCCTTCCTCCCACAGGAGTGATGCAGCAGTTTGCCATCTCAGAAGCTACCCTGCTGGCCTGGACCTCCATGGATGGGGAGAGCTTAAGTGCCGGTTCCAACCAGGGCAGCGTAGCTCACCTCAGCGAGGTCAACCAGGAGAGCATCACCAGCAGAGGTATCCGTCAGGCTGCAGCGAATGGCATGATTTCCGCTTACGTGTGTTTGACTCCGAACTGCAGCAAACAAAAACAAATTCCCTCGTAAGACACTCTGGAAAACACTGGAGAGGAGAGTCAGTGAAACAATATTGAAAAAAATAGGCATTAAATAACATTAATCAAAACAAATTACTTTCATAATTTCATGTCAAAATAGAATTCAACTCAAGGTTATTTACCAAGTTCATTTTTCAAATAAGAAATCAGTATATTTAGCAAATTGCATTATTAGATTATTGTAACGATTCAGCACATTGTCTGAAGCAATCATAAATGCCAGACAGTCTCCATGGCAAATAAATGATTGGGAAGCAGCATCCTCTAGAAAGCATCAGCCAATTCGTCATGTCTGTCTGTGGCGTTACTGGGAGCTCGCATTGGTGAATAAGCCAGCCTTACGCAACTCATCTCTGTTTGATAAATTTTCCTTATGATGGCTGGTGACAGCAGTACAGCAAAAGTAATGCTACAAATGCTGGAAAACTTGATATGTGAAAATTCAATATATTGAACTTGCCCTGAGATGGACTAACCATCTCATGCCTTGTGCCCTCCTAGTGACCCTGACCAGGATAAGGGCTTAGAAGATGGATGGAATATACTGTACTACTGTGATCAGCCATTTCAATCTATGCTTCTGGAACTTAATCCACTCCCACGTTTCCTCCCAGACCAGATCCTTCACCACTCCTCCGCCGAGGTTTGGCCGCACACGTATGTCTCGCAAGGTCTCTACTGTCTCTCCTCCTCTGACGCCTGGGAGCCGATTAGCAATGAGCCGTCAGGAGTGGCCTCCCCGGCTGCTGGCTCCTACGTCATGGCGGCTGGACCCGACGGGTACGAGGGCAGCACTGCACACTATCTGACACATCAGCAACAGCAGCAGTTCAACTTACAGCAGAGTCAATTGCAGCAAATACAGCAGCTGCAGCAAATACAGCACTACCAGCAACAGCAACTGCTGCAGTATCAGCAACAACAGGTGAAAACCAGTTACATTCATGCTCTATTCGTTGAATGGGCAGAAAATATGTACACAGGCGTTGCGGTTGCAGATGGGATTTTGAGTCAGTTCTGCTCAGTTTTACACGTCTGGCGTTCTTTTTAGTCCCTGGAACACAGGCTACACAGTGCTACACACTCCCTGCAAGCCACACCCAACAGCACCATCCATAGTCTGGCCCCGCCCTCCCACCCCCCATTGGTCGACTTGTGGGGAGCAGGGCAGATTGAGGCCTATCAGGGCGAAGTTGGCGGGTATGTGGGTGTGTCAGCAGGAGAAGGGGGTCTGGCTGTGACTGGAGTCGAAGAGAGTACAACAGAGAACGAACCACTACTAGAGCAACAGGAAGAGGAGATCAAGGTTAGCATTTCATGGTTTTATGCTGCATGCTAATGTTTCGCATTTGAAGGTCATACTTAAATCTAATGTGATTTGGCCCCAATGCCAGTTCCAATGAGATGGGCCAAATAATTCTCTATAGAGCAGGATGTTTGGTCTTCTTAACATGTTTGTGACTAGCTTCCTTTGTACAGTATTTAAAATAATTCTCTGATTGGTTGGCATTCGCCCAATATAAATTTGGTCACATTAATGTTAAACAGACCATTCTAACTGTACTGAAAAAGTAACTTAAGGGCTGATTGATTTTGACTAAGTATGTAAAATTTATTAGCTCTATAAATTTAATAAATCATTGCATAAAAAGAACAGCCTATTAACACCTGCTGCAGTTCCATTTTTAACAGCCAAGTAATCATTGATTAAATGAAATTATTCAGTTTAATAATTAATTTTAAGGAGTAAAATGTAAAATTTTGAGATCTTATTTTTCATTTTTGAAATTTTGATTAACGCAAATTCATTTCAAATCGAGCTGTCGCGATTACTTGATTAAATTCTAACTCAATTTTTTTAAAAGAAGCATCAGTTTAAATCTCATGGAAGGAAGGCGGAGCCTATATGAGGTTTAGGGTTCAAACAGAAAGAGAATGAAAGCTTAAGATGTGTGGGAGCACTGCACATTATAAGTGAATGAAAATGCAGTCGTCTCAGAACTTAAATATTACAACAACATGACTGCAATGCGACAGCATCTTAAAAGAAGACATCCATGGATTCACGAAATGCAAAGTTAGCCTTGTAACCTCTTGGAGTAGGGGAGCCTTTCTTTGTTATGACTTTGACTTAAATTATTTAGCTTAACTTTCTGCAGTTCCTGTGTCCTAAGAAAATTGTTTAATTGCCTAAGAAAATCTGACACCTATGTATAATTTTATTTTGTGAACATATTGTGTGCATTGAGTTATGCTGAACGATAGTGGAAAAAAGTTCACATTGTGGTATTTGAATTATTTTAGATAAATATTAAGATATTTATAAAACAAAAAAGGACTCAAAACTTTACCCAAAATAAACTATATTTTGAGTGTCAAATAAGCTGGTGGTGTTGCCACGAGTTGCCAACAGACACAAAGTGTGAAAAAAATCACTTGCTTTTGCTCAGTATTGTCTCTATGCAACCCAAAATATTTCCATACAGCAGAAGACCAGTGCCTTTTAGTGACCAGTTCTTATTCACTTTTCTCCTCCTTACTTCATCCCATTCCATCCATCCATCCATCCATCCATCAATCCATTTTCTATACAGGTTTGGCACTCATTTGGTTGAATTTTTCCCAAATGTGCCACACTGTCTATGAGTGTGTCCAATGACAGAGACAAAAATCATTATGATTGGGTCAAGGTGCACATGGACAACTCACACAGTAACAGTGGTAGTAAACTTTAGACTTACGTTTAAAAACGTACTAGATAATGCTGAAAAGGAACAATCATAAAAATTGCAGAGGCAGCGCCTGGCCTAGGGTTGGTTCCTCACTTGGTCTTGGTTGGCCAGTATAATGCATGTTACAAAGAACAATCTATATCCAGCTCTGGAAAAAATTAAGAGGTCACTCTATATATTTTTTTAATCTACATTTTTAAATCCTAGTTTAATCATGGTTCTGCTATCAGAAGGTCAGGTTGCTTCCTGGCTCAATATTTCTAAGACAGCGGTACGCAAGAATAATATGAAGCAGGAGACACTGGGAACAAGCAGAAACCAGCCAGGTATGGGGCTGAAGCAACTTTCTAATGCCAGAGATGATTGTCAGCTTATCTAGCAGTGTCTCATGAATCACCGGATGACCTCAAGTGACCTTCAGAAGGAATAGGAAACATTACATGTAGGCGCGAAGTGCACTGCTAGAACAGTTCATATCAGGCTCCTACAAGGAGGACTGAAGTCCCATAAAGCAAGGAATTGACCTTTTTTAATGGGAAACAGAGAAGAAACAGATTGGAGTTTACAAAAAAATGTATATTTGACAGAGAAGCATATCCATAAATTGAGAAATTAGTGAAACTGAACATTTTGCTGAAGACTTTTTCTAGAGCTGTATCTCTCTATATAGTACATGTTTAATTAAATTTGATTGTTTCTTTATGTTGGGTGGTTAGCACTGTTGCTTACACCTGTATGGCCAGGGTTTGTGTGTGTGTGTGGGTTTGCATAGATCACATTTAAGGACCAAATTGTCCCCAAGGTGTAGTAAAACCTGAAACT
This sequence comes from Stomatorhinus walkeri, assembly GCA_026784285.1. Classification (NCBI taxonomy): domain Eukaryota; kingdom Metazoa; phylum Chordata; class Actinopteri; order Osteoglossiformes; family Mormyridae; genus Stomatorhinus; species Stomatorhinus walkeri. Next base: position 20,682,391 of record JAODUD010000134.1, read on the forward strand.
TCCTTACTTTTGGGGACATCTTTTGAGGTCCCCATTTGGATAACCTCAGTTTTATAAACATCTGTGAATGCAATCAAAAAAGTAAAAATGCCAAAAGTCTTGTACTGTATTTGGGTTGGTTACTTATGGTTAAGGTTAGGGATGGGTAGGGATTAAGAGTTTTTCCCATAGAAATGAATGGATGGTCCCCATTTAGATACACAACTTGTGTGTGTGTGTGTGTGTGTGTGTGTGTGAGGGGGGGGGTGTATGCTGTAGTAAACTTTTGCTGGTTTCCCCTTCCCAATGTCCAGAAGCATGTTGAACTAAGTGGAGATTCCACTGTATGTATGTGTGTGTGCCCTGTGATGGGTTGGGGCCCAGTGCTGGGTAATTCAATTTAATATGGGTATTGCCTTATGCCAATAGTTTCCAGGATAGGCTCTGCAACCCTGCATAGGACAAGCTGGTATAGAAAATAGATGGATGTATTTTATATTGTCACTTCATAGATATATGCAAACATATAATTAGAAATCCATTCATTTTCTGAAACCACTTAATCCCAACTGGGGTCACCAGACAGGAACCAACCCCAGTCAGTCACAGGACACAACTACAGGGCCAGTTTAGACTCACCGATCAACCGATCCTGCATGCTTTTGGACCATGGGAGGAAACCAGAGCCTCCCACAGAAACATGGGGACATGGGGAGAGTGTAATTTCCACACGGGAAAGACAAAATCCAGGACCTTCTTGCAGTGAGGCAGCAGTGCTAAACATTGCGCCACCGCGCCGCCCTATAATTAGATATATAGTTTCAAAAAATGAATTATTAAAACGTGCAATATGGTACAATATAGTACACAGCATTTGTATATCATGCTTTGGAGTGATTATCTATATTTTTGTTTATATTATGTGTTTTCTGAATTTATAGAGCTGGATGGAAAAAGTCATGCTCATAAATACCCATGTTTTTTTTGCAATTGGATTCTGTAAAATTCTATAAACTGCACATTTAAATTAACATGTTAAACTAATTAAGTGAAATTAAAATCAATGCTAACTAGTCTTTCCAATGATCATGGAAAATATAATGTAGTCAGTATATAATGAAATATATATTGTATATTACACTGTATGCACGTTAACAATCATAACACTGCATCCGATTACAATTTTATTATCATTATGTGGAGATTTCTAAGATGTAAGAGACTCTCTTAATTATCCAACACCTCCTGGTGTCCTCAGGGACATCTGTGAAAGAAGTGAGGAGCAGGGAGGAGCAGGTAGTGCCTGACCTTTCATATCATCTTAGTAACCGATACAGTGTATTATTGTCAGTGTGGAGCTCAGCTTTCCTGCCAAGAAGCACAGCTTTGCCTCGACCTCCATCGAGCTCCCCATGCAGTGATGACCAGCAGTGGATGTGTATGAAAGTGCTGAGCTGCATGTGCTTGTAAAAGTGATTTCCAGCACACCCAACCCAACTCCCCCCATCCCCCCCCCCCCCATAAATAACTTTTTATTACTTAATACCACTTACTGTATTTATATATATATTTCCATGTAACTAAATGGCAACTGGAAAATGATGATTATATGTTCTGTTGAAGTCATAAATTATTGACTTTGATATTCTCTATCGTCACGCTCAAATCCATCTTGGAGGAGAAACATGTGTATATGGACACCAGCATCTCATTCCAAAACCTTGGGTATTAATATGAAGTTTGGTGGGATTTGCTGCCATTCAGGGTGGGTAATGATGCTGAGAGATCAGGTCACTTTCTGTGAGTTTGTGTGACTGATGACTTCACAGCTGAATTCACTCTCAGATGTTTCCACTTCACAATCACCTCACTTACAGCCCACCGGGGCAGCGCTAGCAGGACAAATCTGGTGAACTGACTTGTCTGCTGCTAATGTATGTTGCTGGAGATTGTGTGATTGTCTGCTTAATTATACCCTTGTTTCAACAATGGATGTGGCTTAATTTTAATATTTCTCTAATTAATATGGTGTCCACATACTTTTTACCATATAGTGAATGGTTGGATTTCATTTAGTTAAATCCAGGTTCATATATTGACAGGAAGAAGAAATCACATTATGTATGGAGCCTGAAGCTGTAACCTTGACTCCACTTGCGCCAAGAGATGAGCCTTCCAGTGCTGGAGGAAGCAGCCCAGGGCAGGCACCTGGTGAGCCAATTACAGAGCGGAAAGCCTCTGATGTCACTTCCTGTGTCAGTCAGCCCTTGGAGGAAAAGGATGAAGAGTTGGAGGAAGCATCAGTAGCAATTGCAGCGAACTAACTGAGTGGTAGGTGTTATGGACAGACAATTTCATCGTTGCTGAAATTATACAAGTAACACAAATGTCAATTTTTAATATCAATGAATTTTAACTATAAATATTATCTATCTCTTTCTCTCCAGGTGTGAGACATTTATCTCTATGATGATTCCCTGTGATGTTGGTGATTGTTTTAAAGACATTTTTCATGCAAGGAAGAACAAAGAGCAGTGAGAAAATACCGAATGAAGGACAAACATTTAATGGAAGCCTGATGTCACTGAACAGTAAGCGTTCCCCAAGAGTGAAGAGTGGAGGAGATGGAGAGAGAGTGACAGAGGGACTGTACCTGAATCAGGGAACAGAGAGCAATAGAAAACGAAACAAGAAACCAAAAGATAGATACGTGCATGCTTTTTACAATGATGCAATTGACTGAACTCCATCATCAGCGCATAATATACATATAAATATAACAGTCATAATTAATAATTATTATAATAATTTTTAAAATAAAACAAAAATACCATATAATGAGTCATGTATATGTGTATAAAAATATATACTTTAGAACACTAACACAATTTTTGAATAATTCCAAATCTCGAATATCCAATTTGAGATAAGATGATAAATGTTTGTAGATCATCTTCAAGGACATGTACACAGCATTTGGCTCCCCACATAATTTGTGTTACTGTCCACTTCTCTGCAAAGCGGTTCCCATACATGTAACTCAAATACAGACACACACGCAAAGAAGCACTCAGTAACACGGGTGAAACAGTTTTAATCAAATTAGCACCTTGTGGTTAAAAACATCATTGATGAAATGAATCAGGGCAAGTTTTTCTTTAGACCTGGTCAGTATAGTGCAGCCCATTCCAAAAGAGTGCAATAAAATATGTGCTATTTCTTAATATCTTGTTATCTTGTTGGCACTATACTGGACTGGACTGTACTCTACTGCACAATGTGTAATTTGCACATTGTCTGATATTGAATGTGTTTCTATTGTATGCATGCTTTGCTGGACAGTGCGTAACAGTACTGTGCAACACGGTATAAAACTGCACTGAACCTTAGTGTAATGAATATGAAACGCTCTGAACATCATTTCCTTCATACTGTACTTTTCTGGAGAGTCAGAGAGAGAATAAGGAAGAAACTTTGCACTTACACTGGACAAAGCAGGCAAGGATACACGTGGAACGGGACTCTGATGGTCTTTGTTTTGTCTCCTGCAAAACTCTGGGAGCACCAAGAACCAGAAACTTTTTGACAGTCAGACACAATCCCTGGGAACAAAATGAACTATTTTGCCGCAAAGCTGCTCTAAACACGGACATCACATTTGGGATTTCATTGTCGGATCACGGATGTGGACTGAGACGGAACAAGTCAGGATCTCCCCACTTCAAAGAGGCACTGGGCTTAAGGACATTTACCTTTAAAATGAAACTATTATTCAGCGTGAGAGAAACTGTGAGGGCAGTATTGATTTTAGGGAAAATAAATCTAAATTGTAACAAATTTGCAGGAAAATGTTTTAAAGGGCTCGTGGCCACTCTGTCATATAGATGTAAATATTGCACACACGAAAAATCACAGCTTCTGTCACTTTGAATTATGTTCCTGAGCTTTTACAATGATTTATTTATTTTTGTACGGTCTGAACTCTTGTTCGGGAGAATCCCGTCTCTCTTAATTGTGCTGCCAGTGGAGGGGAAAATGGGTAAGGATTTTAATAGCAGCTTGCCTGATCATGTGAATGGGAATATTAATAATAATTATTATTATTATGATATGCACCACAGTTAAATCCAGAAGCAGCACCAAATTGTCCTTGCTTCGTTCGTGGATTTTCTGCGATGGGACAGTGCTTGTCTTGTCCACTGAGTATGTATGAGTATGTGTACCTCAGAAGCAGAATGGCTGATTTATAACACATGTTTCCTGAGGACATGTGCATGAACCATTAACAAGAATGATGATGAATATAATCATTTTAATGGAAACCACCGTTATCACTCTGGATGATTGTCTGGGAAACACAAAGTCACTCTTACTTGAACTGAATAATTTATTGATTGACTATTTATGCAATGTCGCGATTTTTTTTAATAACAGAAATTTCAATACTCTGACTCAGATTTGGCAGAATATGTATCATTTTAGTTTCCCTGTTTGTTGTAGAGCACAAAAAAACATTGTAGAATACAAGACAGCTGCAATCTCTGTCTTTGATACTCTTCTGTTGAACATTTGTACTCCACTGCATCAAACTGGGACCAAGTTTGATATACATTCAAACAGGAAAACTGCAAAAAAATGATAGATATTCCTTTATTTATTTCTGGGTGATTCGGGGTGAATCAACTTTATTTTGTATAGGACATCTTCATTTGTCTTACAAGAGATTTTGCCTCTCCATAGAAACAGACAAAAATATACTTAGCTTTTTTCGAAGCTGTGTATTTGTGTTTAAAACATATTTAAAACTCTTAAAATGGGCCTACTTCCATGTGGATTAAGTGAGAAAGGCAACTGTTGGCGCCTCCTCTTACACATAACGCAACACACATAAAACAGCGAAATTTCAGGATTATTTTCAGAAATGTTAGTATTTACTTAGCAAACGCATGCGTCCAAAAAGTTTGAAGCAATTTGAGCAATTCAGTTCAAGTACCTTTCTCTGGAGAAAAAAATCTTACTGTCAACACCTACTGTCAATTCCTAGTAGGCCTAACTACTTTTTAGATATTAAAACAGCTATGAAATTAATGAATTATAAATCTTTTTTTAAACACAAATACAACGAATTACTAAAGAATATTGCATCATAAAAGCTACGCTAGTATTTTTGTCTGCAACAGGACGGTATGAAGAATTAAGAAATACTCAGAAGCGAAATCTCGAAATTTTTTGGGGATATTTTGAGGTTTAACGACGTCTTCAGTTATCTGTTAATTGATTTCTGATTTTTTTGTATGATACTACTGCCATCTTTAAATACGAACTGTCATGCAAGCATGAGTATTACTGGCTTCCTGCTTGCCTATCTATACGTCCCAGTGCCCGTCTCTATCCTCGCTTCATTCGGAAGAATCATATTCTCCATATTTTCCTCATATTTTACATGTTAAAAGTCACACAGGATCTTTTAGATCTGGCTCGTGGATAAGTGCTACATATTAACCCTAACTGAAAAGTAAATTAACCACTGCTTCTTTTTTGGAAAACACTTTAAATTACATGTACATGTCTACTCTGTATACAACGCGGCTCTTCCACCGGGACTCCCTTCTCCTCTTCCGTGTTCTCCCCACATGAAGCAAACAGCCCGGTCCCCAAACTGCCACTCGGACCCCTCCACCCCAACCATCCTCAAGGGGTCTCACCTCCAGCAGGACAACAAAGGAAAAACAAGCGAATAAAGAAAGGTGCAGAAAGATGTGCTTTTTGTTTCTGGAAAACACCACGAGACTAGCTATTCCTTACTGTCAGAAGGATGCGCAAAACGTACTTCGGTGTAAAACCTGTTTGCTAGTGTACATCTGGGAGGGTTCAATTTCTATGACAAAAAATAATGAGAAATCTCTAGATAAATTCAGTATTTATTATACATAGTAATAATAATCAGTATGAATAACTGTTGTAATCTCTGACTGAATTAAGTAAATACATTCATTAGTTAACTTAGACAAATTGTCTAAAAATGAAAGTTTAATCACAAAAAAACTAAATCACAACAAAAGAGCTGATTCCCTTTTCATACATTCCTGACAGTTACTGCCGTACACAGACAGAAACATACACGGGGTGGACGTGTGCTTTTTACAAGCACGCTGATTACCAGAGCTGATCGACGAAAACATCCAAGAGTAAATCAAAAAGCACGGACAGGCACTTAAAAAGCATACATCAAAATAGAGAAAGAAAATCAACCATTCATTCTTTTGCGAGTTATAGACTTAAGAAATAAATCCTGAGAAACGGAAATGAGAAAAGACACCTTATAGATAAGATAAAAGTGTCAGTATGGAAACTACACAATAGCACTACATTTCCCATAAGCGCCCGGTGGCCTGTATCATTCTTTATGTATTTTAGTTGCACCAAGTGCATTCTCATACGTTTTCGCCGACCTTGAAAGTACCTCCAGTTGAGTATACAGCCACCAAATAATAAGAAGATGAGAAAATGAGTCTTTCTGATACGACATGGTCATGTGACCACCTTACTCCTGCTTTGTCTAGATTTGCTCTTCCTCACTTTGTTTCTCCACATCTCTCTTCCGCTTCAGGGTAGGTCGGAGAGCTGACAGAGCGATGGACAAGGGAGTGGGGGATGTCTGGGTACTTACCGGTCCCCTCTCAGCGACCGGTGTCCCACCACCAGAGATACCCCCTCCCGTCCCCGCACCTCCTGCACCTGTACCATCATTGGGGTCTCTCCTGGAACCCTCTCTCCAGCCGTCCTTCAGGGAGGAAGGAGCAGAGGGAACCTGGGCTGGCTTCTTAGTGTTTCTACTGGCTTCACGGAAACTGGCCAGCGGAGGGCGTAGGCGCACCCCACTGCGGGTGGAGCCCTCGATGGCCTTCTGGAGCTGTGGGGGGGGGGGGGGGGAGCCGGATTGGGACAAAAAATGCAATTAACACTGACAGAGAAACACAAGGTGAAATGAAAAGAAATTAAGGAAGAAATAGAGTGAGAGTCAAATATATATAAGATTATAGTGGAGGAATCATATGACCAGGGGGATGTCGGTCGGCTGGGGGGGAACGGGGATTGGGACGCATTAAATAATAAGTCTCGACAATTACAGAGGAGGGGGGGGGAGGAGCGATTCATACCTCCTTCAGGGCAACGACTCCAACTAGCTTCCCAATGCCGGTAACGTAAGCATGACTGATGCCCAGCAGGGAGAACAGGGCATGAGTCTGAGAGTAAAAAGGACAGAGTGTCATGAGGCCAGGCGAGGTCTAGGGGGCGCCCAAATGCAGGCCTAGGCTACTCTACAGCCTCACCTCCGGTCTTTCTGTCACACATGTGCCCTATATTACGTTAATATAGACCAGCTCCAGTCCAAATCAGCCCATCTCTAATATACCAGGGCTGAGGGATGGGACCAAAACTGGATGCCGAAGGCGTGTGGAGCACATTAAACATGCCGCTCGTCTGGTCACAACTGACCTTGTGCAGGGAGGTCTTCTCCACCAGCTGGAAAGGGGAGGGGTCCACACGGAGCTGCTCGATGTCTATTTGCTTGTCCAGCTCCGCTTCCTCCCAGGCTTTGATCTGAACATGGAAACCAGCGGGTCTATACAGGCACTGTGATGTCACACACAATGAATAATTTAGGTTTAACTGGGCCATTTTCCACTCAAGGTTTTTTTATACCTCTTCTGGCGTCATTGTATCCACAAGAGAAGGTGTTCTGTGTGCCTACACAGAGAGAGAGAGAGAGAGAGAGAGAGAGAGAGAGAGAGAAACAAAAACTGAGAATGTGAAAGGGGTATCAACGACTAGTGTTGGCAGCTATGAACCCTATTTCATCACATACATTTGTAGACAACTCACTAGCTGATGCTGTTTTGCGACGCCAGATATTTAATCTGAAATGGCATGCAAAAGTTCTGGTGCCATCTGGTGGCAATAAGGGGATATTGCAGTCTGCCTGCTATTACAGGAATGAAATTTAAACCTGAAATTGCAGCAGCTGCACTGGAATACACATAAAACGCAAACATAAGTACAGATAAATATATACATGTCTATATATGGGCGACACGGTGGTGCAAAGACAGTGTTGCATCACACCCAGTCTGTGCGTGCAAAGTTTGCACGTTCCCCTCGTGTCATATGTCTTTCCTCTTACAGTCCAAAGACATGCAGTTTGGTGAATTAGCACTTCATGATTTTTCAAAGTGTATATTCGCATCCTGTGATGGATTGGTGTATTGTCCTAGGTGTACCCTGGCCTTATGACCTGAACTGCCTGAGATAAGCTCAGGGCTCCTGTGATCCTGTCCAAGATAAGCGGTTGGAAGATGGATATTTGTATATGTTCAGATACATATTACACGCTTATTATATACGTTATTCAGTCCGTAATGCATACTTATCTTAAACAGTGTAAGGTTTAAATATCCCAAAGGCAGTTTTCACTGTGTGATCGCGCTACACTGGGATGTCTGCCTCCATACGAGTATCTCAGCAAAGGCTCAACACAAGCGGAATGGTCCGTAACGGGCAGCCAGCATCTGGGAGAAGTACCTGCGCATCGCTGTGCCTGTCTGCACACAGGAAGAAGAAATGCAGGAAGGCGTTCCTCAGAGCCCGCGTGGGGCCTTGGTCTCAAGGGAAAGGTCAGAGGTCAGCAGAGTTCAGCAGAGGTCAGCCCGCGCCAGGCAAATGACACGAGTACACTATCTACACCTTTTCTGAGACAGGAAGTTATGCATATCGCAGAGATGCCTGTAAAGACCATGACCAGAGCCAACCCAGCCCTATTCAGAGCTATAAATTTGATTAACCTATTAACCTAGCTATTATTGGTTGTATTCCTTCCTATTCTCACAGGCTGGTCAGATGAGGGCCCACCGTGGCTGTTGAACTCTAAGCAGCCATTTAGTTCACTCATATCTTGGGCCACCTTTGAGCACGACGCACATGCTTCGAGTCCCAGACTCCAGAAGAAGCTCATTTCTTATATAAGATCAAATGCAAGAGCTCCACATTTCTGGATATATGCTGCTTACATGCATGAGTGGATTTTTTTTGGGAGGGGGGGGGGGGGGTAATGTGGGGGCACAAGATGCCTGAAATTTAGAATTGCAATTAATTGGCAAGAACAGCATGTTGCACATTTGCATAAGCAGGTTGTTGGTACCCTATAGGTAGACACAATAATAGGTTATCTTTGCATCAGATATGTGTGTTAACACGTAAGGTATGCGGGACGCAGTTTTTTTGTCCCCCTCATGAGCAAATTTCAAACTCTTCTTAAGCTTGCAGGTCATAACCTCATTGCAAATATTGAATATTAACATTAGATCACTTTGCATCGGAAAGCAGGCAGGAGGAGGATGTTAATGAGATCATAAAGGAACTTACTGGGAACTGGGTGGCTAGCTAGCGGCTCCTGGGGTTTAGGAGGTGGGAGGGGCCCGTTTTGCTCCTCCTGCGCAGGGGTGCTCTGGAAAGTAAAAGTATGACTCGGTAGGTTGATTACTCTAGACTAACTTGGCGGACCTATTGTATCTGTTTCTAGAATTCTAGGCCTCATTTATTGAAAATTGTAGAATTCTCTGAAGTGAAGAATGCTGGCTATTTAGGATAAACACAATTTCTTCCTGAATGTGTCACAAACCCTGTCTCTCGTCTCCTCCCCTGCCTCCTCGTCCACGAAGGCGAATGATTCCCAGCTGACCCTGGATGCCAGGCCTCGGCCCTGGCAGAGGAGCCTGCGCTCATTTGAGAGCCACCAATCAGAGATCACCTGAAGGTCTGCCGTCTCAACCGAGCCCAGAAGGATCATTGAATCTAAAAAAAGAAAACGAGCATGATAAAACAGACGACCTATGAAGGCAGCACAATTTATATAGAATAGCTGATGTTTTTTCGGCCCAAGCTACTAAATTCATATAAATGTATTTATGCTCCTTACCATATCACAGCCTAAAAACTTGCATGAAAAATATTCTTCCACAGACTTTCTCTAGAAACAACCTCTTATAGTCAACAGCAGCAGTTTAAATGCTACTGCTCAGCGGTTCGTCCTGTAACATATCTGTTTTCTTCCCTTTGACTTTTCGCTATGAGTATGTCACGCCACGGGAGCATTCACCTTTATTTTCAAGGAAAAAGGGCAAAAATTCCCTCAGCAGAGAATAACAAGTGCATTTCTCTTACCCTCTGATTCGACCAGCGGGAGAGTTTTCAGTGATGTGGACTGCAGCAGGCTTTTAAGCTCTCTGTATGTGGACCTTGAGGAAACGAACTTCACTTTCTTCACCATAATATCCTCCACAAAAATGTTGTACTTGCTGTGAGAAAAGTTGGACCATAGTTACAATAGAAGGACACATGAATGTAAAACGCTGTGTACCTAAATGCCCAGCACAGGGGCTCTGCTGCCGTACCTGATGTGCCCCAATCCCAGCTCTGGGAGGTAAGGCAGCTTCTTGATCTGAATGATGGAGTCGTACAGCGAGGGCTGCAACCCTTGGGCCACCATGTTGGCCAAAATGACAGCCACCATCATGGGCAGGATGTGAGAGATCTGACCTGTCAGCTCGAAGCAGATCACTGCTGTGGACACTGTGTGGGTGACAGCCCCTGTCATGGCAGCGGCCCCTGGATGGGAGGACAAGGTGGAAGAGGAAAAAAGAACGATTGGAGAAATGGAATGGAGCACTATCAGTGAGGAGGAGAGTAGGGATGGAAGCAGTGCTTAGGATGGCTCAGACACTGACCTATGACTGCGTATCCTCCTGGCAGGATACGGTACACCATGCCATCAAAGAGGATGCCGTTGGGGAAGAGGGTAGCCATGATCTCACCCACTAATCTACCAAATGCTGCTCCTGGATCAGATGGTAGGCAGTCAAACACATGGCAAAGCACTACACTTTCCAAGCACATCAAACGCACTTGTTCACCCTAAACATCCACATTGTTACTGAGCTTCATCTCAATGATAAAGAAAAATTACTAATTTCCAGTATTTACCCAAGACGAAGACCGGCATGAAGGAACCGGATGGGATGGGCATCGTCGTGGCAACAGCAGACATCCAGAACTGAGCGATTAAGTGGGATAAAAACATTGGAGATTCACAGCTGACACTGGCAAACAGAGTAAGTTGACTCATTTTCTCATTGTTTTTAAAATAAATTTTCTTCTGGCATTCTTAGATAAAGCAGTTATTTATATGATGTTTTTATATATACAGCTTAAGTAGAGAGATAAGCTACCCCTACTTTACATTTCATCACTTGCAGGGCTCAATAGGGAGGACATTTAGCCTGCTCTATATTGGACTCTGACTTGCTGAAAAGTGTCAGTATATACTGGTAGAGCAGCCAGGCTACTGGTCTCAGCCTCATGGGAAAACTGACCACTACTGGAGAGCCCTACCCATCTATTTCTATTCTACTTGCACATGTTCCCTAAGTGTTGGAGTCCAGGAGAGCCCAAATCACTTGTCCATCTCCATCACATATCAACCTGCTCGCTCTCTTCCATGTTATACAGTCAAACATCTATAAATTCACACTATGACTGTTACTTTTCCCCAGATTGCTAGATGGAGGTTGTTTCCATTCATCCACAGATTTGGGTGATGAGTATTGTCCTTCGGGTCATCGGGCTGTCCTTTGACCCCTGTCAGGTACCCATATGGGTACACCTGCTTAGATGACTTTTCCCTTTCATTTGTGTAACATCTAATAATTTATTATTCCAATCATTAAATTGATCACAATGCCAATCTATTTTGCTAATAAATACGCTTACAGAAAAAGAGACTCGACAAGCACCTTCATGAAGATGAAGAGAAGGATGATGAAAAAGACATTGACTTGGGGGTGCAGCCATGCTGTTGAGCGGCCAAGGCCATGTGGGGGAGGGGAGCCCCAGATTTTGGTCCAGGTGTAATTATCAAACAGGGAGTTAATTGCTTCTCTCGGCATTAACTGTGGGATAAAGGATGTCAATACAAGAAGTTATATAGTGATAATTGTAGGAGTTATGATTACATTTATAGTCTATACATACAGTACATGTCATGTTACCCTATGATTTTATAGACAAACCAGCATAAACAGCAAGTGACATCCAGTGTGCAAAGCTTTACTCTGAGTTTGACCATAAAACTGAACACTAAAAGAGGAGTTTGACCTCTGACCTCTCCGGCCATGAACTGTCCAAATCCAGGGGGAAAGGTCAGCGATGCAATAACTAAGGTGACCACGGCAGGGTAAAGCAGTCGGCTGAAAAATAAATTGCAGAGACACTGGAGTTAAGGCCAGGAGTCGGGAACGTGGAGCGACACAAGCAGCCATGTTTGCTATGATTTTTGTTACAGCTATGATTTATTCACAGGGAAACAGTATGGTTGGCCAAAATCAGCCGTCGCATGAGTGCTCCCATTTCTCACTGTCTGGTCAGGAAGCGGGTCAGGGCGTTCTGTTTTCTCATCACCAGTACCACTTGGCGATTCAGGAAAACGAAAAAGGCACCGAGAAATCCGCAAGAGATGCTGTGGGGAGAGCAGAGCACGACTGTCAGCACGTGGCCGAGGAGCACGGCGCGTCCACACTGACAGGGGCGGTGAGGTGTAGGCCAGGTGCCCTGCGCTGTTAGTACTGCATGGCCGGGGTTGGGGTGCAAACAGAGGGTGGCCATGGCGCTCTCACGTTTTCGCTCCTTCTCGCCATCTCTCTCACCCAATAATGGCAAACGCTGGCAGCTCCTGAAGGTCGAAGGGAAACTCCATCCGGAAATTGGTGCGGAAGAGAGCGGTGATGGTAACTGAGAGACAACACTTCATTACAGCACACTGCACAAATACATCTAGAACTTTCTATAGCTCTAATCATCTCACTGCGGAATGTGACATGTACGAGTTACAGTCCCCAACCCACCCCTTATCTCATATTTATTGACTGTGAATAAACAGGTCTCAACAGTTTACGATCTGCAACTGCAGGCTTCTCGCTAGAGGTCCCAGGTTTGCCTAATCTTACCCGCATCTTTATTCCACACGGCCAGCACTCGGAATATGAAAGCACTGAAGGTGGCAGCAAAATATCCCCTCCAGTAATTCCTCACAGCGAAAGAGGTAGATGTAACCTCAATACTGAACAACACTCCTGAAGGAGAGACAGACATAAGTGAGAGACAAGAACTGGGTGCAGGGGGATGGAATTAATTCTGAGACTGAAAATGAGGTTCAATCTGCAGAAGGAGCGAAAAGGCGCAGTAGATGTGCAGAGAAATGATGGAAGGAATTTCACAAAGCAAAGAGGTTACTTTGGTGGCCTAACTGTTGAAAAGTTTTTGGGCTTTACGGCTCTATTCAGCATTACTCCCTATTACCTACATAGTGCACTGTATAAGGTGTTTGCCATCGCAGTATAGTAAATTACAAAATGCCCACAGTGCACTGAAAACCCATTTGTTATTAATATTAACAACGACAATAGCAACATTAATAACAGCTACAACAACAATAATAAACAAATAAATTTTAAAGATTAATTTTAAAAATTAAATTCTTACACATTCATATACACTTCATCTTTCATATTCAGTTTTTCATATTGTTGTATTGTACTATTCACAAATGCCAGCTGGCAAAGGATGCTAGATACCACCTTAGAGCATTTTATGTCCCAAACCGTCATCTTGTTTCACTAATTTCTTGTGTCGGAGCTACATTCATATATAGGGAACAGTGAATGAGTGGCCAGGCATGCCACTTCAATTACAGCCCAAGAGAGTGTAGGTGGTTAAGGGGGCGGGTTACCTCCGAGGGGTGTGCCAAAGCAGCAGCCCACCCCCACAGCGCAGCCCACTGTGAGGATGTCTGTGTAGGCATAAGGATTCTACTGATGCAAAGGGAGGGGGAAGGGCCACAAGTGAGGAGGCGGGGCCAGAGAGGGAGTGACAGCAGAGAGAGCCGTGTGATTGGGAGGAAGAGAGGAAACAAGAAAGGTGCAAAGTGAAGAGCAGAATAGAAAAATATGACATTGTAAGGTAACATCATACGAGAAAAATATAAGTAACAAGCAAAGTAAAACAGGACTCTGCACAGAGGCAGAGGATGAAAATGAACACAGAGCACATGTGTGTTGGTCAGAAGGAAAGCCAGCATCGATATATAAAGGTTACAGATGGTGCCGTCGTCCCAGTGGCAGAGATTTTCAATGAAGAGGAGCGGGAGCCTGTTCTCATATACTGCATTCACTGACAGCAGAGCAGAGTGCAAAGCAGAACAGGAAGGCCGCTGAGCACAGAGTGTGTAGCTGACTGAGGGTGGGCCATGAGGATTCAGAACCAGCTCTGATTGAACCGAAGGGATGTTAAATGCTCTGACAAATCCTCCTTCTCTATCATGTCAACAAACAAACTTATAAACTTATAAATAGACCTCTAGGAATTCTGCACACTTATGTGAGTGTCTGCAATAGTTAAAAATTTCCTGGCATGTCCTGTAATCAGAGTACAGCCAGGACCAGTGTACTTTGTCATCCAACAGCATCTCTTGCCTGGCTCTCCTCCCAGGATGATGACGGCGGAGAGGAGGACAGCTCTGCGGCTGTGTAATCGTATCACTACTGGGCCCTTAATCCCTAAAACTGCTTCAGGGGTGCTGGAACACTGGCTGACCCTGTGCTCTTCTCTCTCCTGTATGTATGTTGTCTCATAGGAGAACAAGATTGGATTTATAAAGATTATTTTCGTACTTGCTACCTGTACAATGACAATAAAACCTTTGAAAACAAACTATCTGAGGTAGCTATATGATTCTGCCCTTTCACACCTGATCTCTATAGCACTGTATATCAGTGGATCTGTTGCGAGATGCAGCCGTCATTCTGATACCAGCTGCCATCAAACCAGGCTGACCCGCCCACTAATTTACCAAAGTGTATGTAGAAGAGTTTCTAAATGTGTGCGTACGAATCGCCAGCATGCACAGGCAAATTGGCATTTATCACTTGTGCACACAAACAGTGGTTTAAATGTTATTGCACACGCATGACAAGACTAATTTAAAAAGACTAATTTAAAAAAGAAATGTCTTCAATATAATTCAATAAAACCATATATGAGCATATAATGCACAATTGGAGAACATACTTCAGAAATGGAAACTGTGAAGAAATTTATCCCACATACCCTGTTATATCTTATTATTCCTGTTTGTAATATATTGTGCACTATATGATCATATTGTTATTTTGAAACTGTATTTTGCTATTAAGAAATAAAGTAAAAAATAAAAAATGCAAAGGCAAGAATGTGGTGGAAGTTTTGCTGGATGTAATAGAAAAGAAAAAAACAGGCTTTTTTGTATGGCAAATTTACCAGCGGCCTGTTAAAGAAGGACCTAGCT
>JAODUD010000134.1:20698818-20733729 GCA_026784285.1 Stomatorhinus walkeri
ATTCTGGTGTGGGGGTCCAAACGAGGAGGGGTGGGGGGGTAGGGCAGAGGTGCAGAAACAGACATTGGAATATTGTTAATAAACATGCCAGGCATTATTATCATACTCCATTAATCCGAAGGGGATGGTGGAGCTAGGTGAGTTACTGCACATTCGGGAAAAACAGCCTTTGTTAACAAACACACAGACAAACCATGTCAAGCCAAACAGTGGATGCACTCTGGAAAAGGGCACATCCGAGCTGAGCACAACTGGGATTGATGGGTCCTGGGCACTGGCTGGACCGTGCTTACCTCATACACACCCGAGAAGAGTGACATGAACCGGCTGAGCACGGCAGCACAGATGCTGGCGATGTGAACAAAGGGACCCTGCATGGATGGATGGATGGATGAATAGATGGATAGGGAGGGGGGTGTCAGTGGAAAAGATCCAAGATTCAAGAGTTTGTTGTCATACAGACAGAAAACAGTTACACTATGCAATAAAAATGTTTTCATCCAGCTACCGGCAAACACAAATTAAGGTGCTTGGTAAGTAAGACAAAAAATGCAATTATAACTATAATAATAAATACAAATACAAAGCTGCAATATAAGATATTAAGTGCAGAATAAACATAATGCAGATATTGCAACGGGTGAATAAGAGCAAGTGATGGATAGCTAGTCAATCCTCTGGCATAACTGGGAGAATGGAAACTGGGAATATGTAATTATGTCAGGTTTTTGTAAGAGAGCTGGTGAGAGGTGGGTCAAATCTACAAAACTGCACAGAATTTCCTTATAGGATATTTTCCTATGAACTATTATGCCATATAAACATGAGAGTAAAACTGAGCGGCTCTCTGTCACGCTTCTGTGGAGAGGTTAGGTGGGGAGCGAGCGTGGTGATGGCAGCAGCAGTCTACCTCCTTGCCCAGGGGCATGCCACTCCCCAGGCTGGCAGTCAAGCCAACTACTTTGGCCACAAAGGACTTAAGGGTCAAGTACTCCTTCAGGATCACCCCTCGAAGGATGGTCTTTATCTCTGGGATTCCGGAGCCTGACAGAGGGAGCAGAAAGAATGCAACCTTGAAGAAATTTAAGGAAACTGATGCATTAAATGGTCAACGTAGCAGAGGATTAATCCGAAAGTGGCACTGTGTGACTAAGTGGCCTTTACATCGTGTCACTGGGAACTAATGAGTGCGCTCAGACTGACAGAGAGAGAGGACGGGGGGGCAGGGCAAGGAGACAGGAACAAAGAGCGTGAGATAATGGGACGGCAGATAGAGGCGGTGTCAGAGCTCACCGACAGACTGGGGTGCGACCAGATGGCAAAAGAGGGAGGAGAAGATGATGAGGACCATGGGGTAGGTGACCCAGGCCAGGAACTGCAGCAGCACGTTCTCCCGCAGCTCTCGGTACATCCACTTATACACTGCGAAGGGGACAGGAGGTGGCGTTAGTGAACGTCCCACACCCTCCCTCCCCCATGGCAAGGCCCACTGCCTCAGTGTCTTTCTCCTCATTTAAAGGGTGGATGTATTGCTTTTATAGCAAGTAGCTCACGCATTATACCATTTAAACAGCTACATGTTCCATTCAGGAGCTCAAAGGTCCAACATCACCTGACCCTGCCACTTAAGAGTGGAACGACCTTCAAGTCACAGTTGTTTGTTTTTACCTACACAACTGCCATCCGCCAGTAACCATTGAAACAGGAAGGGGATATCTATCATTATTCCATAGTATTTATCACTAAGGCAACTGGGACCAACTTATCCAGCCTAAAGTAGATGCTATATATTTTTGTTTAGGTTCAATTCCCCACATCTTAAACATGCAAGTGTTTAATCATCTGTGTCACTTGGTGAAATCCTCATGCCAAGATTTTCCAAAGATGGGGGCAAATCTCCCATCATGCCTTGGGCATGGATTAGATACCATGGTACCTTGCAGACTCCTGGCACTGGCGTAGTCCATGGACCAGCTGACCAAAGCCATAGTGAAGCCTAGCAAAACCAGGAAGATCCAGTCCTCTCCCAGTTTGGTGATGAGGAACTTCTGTATCCGCGCCACACACTCTGCCAAATGGTTAACCATCAATTCCTCAATTTGTTTCATCATGGACATTTTAATAGGAGAGTTTATCATGATCCACAATGATTTATATGGCATTTTTCATTGTTGATTTTGTTTTTCCATTGGATCCAGTAAGAGCAATAATACTGAGGCTCAGACCGTGATTAATGGAAGACAAATTAAGCTACACAGTACAGTGTGTAACAATGTCTTTTCTGCTGATTACAGTATCTGAAGGTCAGGGGTCAGCAAGCAGGGGGGGTGGGACTGTAATTGCTGACTCACCTCGGCATACGGAGTACGGCTGCGGCTTCTTCGCTGGGGGGGTGTTGCTGAGTCCCGGAGATGGGGCTCCTGTCTCCATGGCAACAGGCTGGGGGTGGCTGGGGGTTAGCGGTGCCGCGGCCGTGTCCCCCACATGCCCCCCCCATTGCTTCTCTGTCAGCAGTCGGGTGGTGGCTTCCCTCTGAGCCCCACTGCCTAGCTGCTCCTTGTACTCACCATAAAGCTGGGGGGTGGGGGCACGCTAATTACCAGCCCATAACTATGACTAGTACTCAGAAATCACAAACAATCCATATGGCCAAGCACATTCCTGCAATTCATATTCCTAAACTTAGCCTTCATAATCATTTCCACATCAATAATGCTTCCAGTCAGTTCAGCGAGTTCTGTAAAGCTGTAACAGCTGATCTTAACACAAACATTTAACTCTCAAAGTCAGCACGTTGCAATTCAATGCTCTGGGGGAGGCGGGGCTGGGAGGGGTGGAAAGGGGGCCAGAAATGGTAAGGAGGGGTGGGGCATGGGTGGGGAGGTGTGGAGTATGAGAATGCAGGCATGATGAGCTGCCTGCATTAGAGAGTCGGTGGGCTGGGGACTCAGAGCAAGAACATGGGCAGACAGAAATAGGCGAAACAGGACAGCAGCAGCGGAAACTCGGGTTCGGGGGGAGGAGTCCTGGCTGGCGTGGGGCCAGGCAGCTGGGGAAGCACTCACAGGGGCACATTCCACCCCCCTGCTCTCAGCAGCACAGCGCTAATACATTAATACATGCCGCTAATGGATATATTTACGCTTACACCTATATATATGATCCGACCGCCTCTGAACACACCATCCTGCACGAAGGCGGTCTACGCAGACTGCCACCTCGAATCTCGCTACCAGGAAGCGGTGCTGCCTCCAACATCTGAACGTCTCCCCCACCCCCCGGATGCATCGGAGGCACCGGCCGGATGACCTTCACGAACCCGGCCCTGCCGGTGGCAACCACGTTGTGCCGGATCTCTGGCTGATCCTGCAGCCATTGGCTGAGTCTTCAGGCGTGAGCTCTAATGCTCTAACCTTGAACCAGAATAAAAAACAATTGCCGTTTTGTTCTCTGCCGAGCCCCAGTCAGCAGTACACAATATGAATAAACTGCTAAGATAAAACACCTGGTTCTCAAACTCAATGTGAATTTCATGCCGCAATTATTCTCGCTCGTTACCATCATCGCTATTATTTTTTACTGATCAGCCACACATGGCGCTTCCTTAATGGTGAAAACAAACAATTAGTCCCTCCGGAAAAACATGGGTGCGAATCAGCATCATGGCATTCTACCGTGACGACCGGGTAGCGTAACGATACAGATGTTAAAATAACCGGTGACATAACAGCTACATGGTACTGCTGGGATTACAAGCAATCCAGTGATAAAAGGGACCTATATCAACGAAGTCAGGCATAATGCAAAGGCAATTAGACATACCGACCTCCCGTGCTGTAGTCCCCTTGGACATGCTGTGTTTGGGTACACCAGTGTTACTCCCACTGAGTCCCCGTTACTCTGACTTTAACACAAGGTCAGCATTAAACATTAACCGTAGGGGAAGTATCAATCAGGCAGAGAGAAGGGTCATATATTAAGCAGTTAAAGTTGATAAAAATGATAGAGAAAAGTACAGCGGGCAGAGCAAGTCGGGAACTTTTAGAAACGCGGCTGAAAGTGATACGAAGACAGATGATATACTTCAGAAGATTTCCTGTAACACATATCACAAGACTGTCGAGGCACTGTCAAGCCCTAGGAGCGGATGTATGTTGGGGTCTGGGAAGACAAAGGGCCCAGATGATGGTCTGCACCAATGGAGATCCAATGTAGCCAAGGATTTAGCGTAACATTTTCAGAGTAAGAACATCATCTGAATCCCTGTAATAATGAATCAGGGGATATATGCAAATATGCAGCTATGATCACAGTGGCATTTTATTGTGAAGAATGAAACAGGATCTGATTAAAACGAGAAAGCTATTAATTATTGCAATACAATCCACCCAACCATCCATCTGTATTCTGGGACAGGAATAAAAATTCATGATACCGGAATTTATCTACGATTAAAAACGGACGGTTGAATACCTATGGATGCTTGTTATAAAAGTCAGGACAAAGAGGCACAGCCATAAAAAGATCTGCTGGTGTAAGCTGCTGTCAAATCACGTCAATGCTTAACTACAGCAAGCTAATGAATCAGGCAGACAGCGTGTGAAACACTCGCTCTCTTTTGGAGACTGATTCACTGTTTCCCTGCTATTCGGCGTCAGCGTTCGCAACGCCTCCCACCACCAGGTAGCTACACTGGGCACTTTAGCTTCCCTTAGTGGCGGAGAAGCATGGTAACCAGGTATGAAATGAACATCATCGGCTGCAAGAATCCAGCCTCAACGTAGCTGGACTGTGCATGCAAGCAGCTTTCACTAAGTGGGGAAAGAGATGCTGCTTGACAGTCAGAGTTAGGAACTAAGTGGATTAGTAAGGAAGTTAGAAGGAAACTGAGAGTGCCGGGCAGGTGAAGGACGTTCTGACTTTGAGAGTTAATTAAAAAAAACAACAATGACAAATCCTTAGGTCCCCCCTGCTGGTGAATGGGCGCTGCCCATGTGAGCACGCGTGTCTGTCATTGCCCACAATATAGCGGAGATCATGATAAAATCTGACCCAAGCAGTGAAGGACAGCGAGAAGGTTCTCAGGCAGGAGTTTGGGCATGTGTGCAAGCGAGTGTACGCACAAACTCCGATCTTAAACGTGAAGAAGCAGCCCTTCATTCTATGCAGAGACACAGGCAGAGGAATGGCAGAGTGCAGCGCAAAGCGACTGGGAACCATGTAGCACACCTACAGCTGAAACCCACACGCTGCCGAGAGCATTCAGGTGATGCTGCTGGCACGGAGATCTCCGCAGAGATGACTGCAAATATTAAGTCTTACCGGAACTTGGTCTAAATTCATCACTTTTTCAATTGTATCGATTTGTTCGTTCATCTTCTTCCCGTGTCTGTTGGTCCAACTCAGGATTCTTTTGTGCCCTCTTCCCCTGTTCCGTCTCACTCCTACTCTGGGACTTAATCACACAAAGTCTCTGCTTTTTATCCGTCAATTCTAATTAGCCAAACTGTACCTGCCTTTTTTTCGTGTGGGTGGGGGTGGGGGGTGATACAGTATCATCGTGACCCACACAGGATGGGACAGGCAGCATGGGAACCCTAACCCAGGGGGACCCGGTGGAGTTGGGGGGGTATTGATGCAGGCAGTCTGGGTTGACAATTACATGTCAGCAGCTCTTAATTCGGAGAATTTATCCCAAGGCCTGTCACATTAAGTCCTTGCTTATTTTGATTATAAAGCCTCATCCAACTGCAGCGCTGCTTTACTACACAGTGCAATGCGTCAGCATAGCTGTGCAGGTAAAACCCTGGTGTGAATGAACGTGTGTCTCTGCAGTGTGGCCTTTAGCCAGGCTAATTAAGTGAGGGTTACGCGCACAATGCCTTCGTATGGCAGCTGTGAGTTTTCGATTGATTTGAATTCTATTTTCATATTGCACTTATATTCCTATCATGTCTCACTACAATATTTCATTTCCACACCTCCTACAACTGCCGCGGAGCCCTGCCCAGCTCATCCCGCGACCCCCAACACTACCCACTCGCTGTAACCCAACGCTGCGTTATATATAGCTTCAGTGTGACCCAATGTTCACTGACACACTTTTCCACACGCTTCTCTCTCTCTCTCTCTCTCTCTCTCTCTATGTTTATCTTTGTATCCCTTCTTATTTCTCCAAGTCTGTCCTGCAATCTTTATGCACCCTGAAAATCATGGCGTCATCCATTCCAACTTCTATGGCGCCTTCCCACTGGAAAAAACCAAAACTAGTCACATCTCATCCAAAAGTGGATTAAAAAGGTGCAGCGTAGTCGCCACCAAAGCTGTCTGCATCGTCGCCGCTGGCGTTTAAGCGACTATTAAAGCACATCCTGACACAATTCGCCAAGTCCGCCACCACGACCTCTCGCTGTCAGGCTTTATCTCCATATCTGCCCCCTTAATGCCCCGGTGCTTTGGCAGCTCTGAGCTGTGGGAAGCTGTGCACACAAGCTTAATTGTTCCTCAGATGACTTCTGGCGAAACCAAAATCCACAGGGCGCCAACAGCGCTCCGGGACATATTGGCATGTCAGCCTTAAATCCGAGACTTATTTCACATCACGCTTGCAGCCAGATTACTCGCTGCTAATTTCGACATTTAAAATCCCCTCCTCTTTGTTCCCCACGAATTACGCACACCACAAGGCTCACAGTCAGTTCCTCTGACTCCATTCCCCTGTGCATCGACCTCATTGAGTCCTCATCTCTGCGTCCAGCTAAGGGGGATCAATCATGGCTGACAGGTCCAAAATTGATCAGATTGATAATGCGGCAATCATTATTTTGTCAATTCTGAGCCAAATTTCCCCTCTCAACCTGTTAGCCATGTTATGATCTCTCCCACTGAGCAAAGTTAATTAATGTTATTAAAAATAGCCGGTAAGCGTCCACACCAGTGTCAATCACATGCTGTGCCAAAAATCACCTTTTAAAAAAAAACATTCTGCTGGGTTTGTGACTCAGCAAAGAAATAAACACATAAATCTGGGGTCTCCTTGGCACCTTGGGGGTCTGGTCACTGATAACCTGAGCTCTTCCCTCACCCCCCCCCTCGTAACCAGAACTCTGGTGCCCATCTGTCCTGATCCAGGCTGCAAGACAAGAGCCCTGACTCCCTGCGTGAGTTCCCGCACAGAATTCCCCACATCGATTGGCCGCTGCGATTTTCTGGCTGAGCCTGCCCCTGTGCTCTGCCTGAGGTCTTTATCGCTGTCTCTCTTTAATCGTGCCCTTCCCACACCACTCAGCACCACAAATGTCACTCCTGTGTCATCTTTCAGGATCTCTGCTGAGCTGCGTTTACACGTCTGTTTTTGCGTTCCTGCTCATCGCAAAACTGGCTCGGATTTTTCAAGAACACACGTTGCATATCGCCTGAAGAACTAATTCAGAGAGAATAGGAGCCATGTATCTTTTGACATTTAGTAGAAATGGGAAAACATATACACTATCAACTGGTGAAACTGGTAGTGTACTCTACTTATCCACACTAGATATGCTGAAACTGTATTTATATGCTGTTAGATTAGGTTTATAGCTTCTAGAAGATTTATCAGACTTTGTTAAGCATAAATAAAGTGCGTAAGACAGGTCTGACATCAGGATGAGTGGTAGGACGACAAGCCAAAGCAGTGTTATGTATCCGAGTGTCGGGGGAAGCTGGAGCCATTCTCCATGCAGAGCACAGGTAGCAAACGGCATGAGCGGGAGGCTGACTGACAGGGCAGCTGTGAGGAGCAGGGTCGGGGCAAGCTGGGAGCTTGAGCCAGGCTCTGGCGCTTTGGGTGGGGAAGCCAGCGGTGCCGCCAGGGACCATGCGGGCAGCAGGAGCACAGGCGAGCAGCAAGGCGGCAGGGACTGACCAGGGTCTGTTGGTATCTCAGAGTCTTCCTTTGCGGTGCATCTGCAGCCATTGACGCGCTGTCACTGACCCAAAAATAAACCAGCTGCCCTCCTCAGCATTTCCACCCGCTGCAGAGCACACGGCGTTCACTTACTGGCTTCTGGCGACGGAACCAGTGGCGGCGACGCCCCGCTGTAGATCCAGCGCCGGCCACGAGCCCCCCGGACCCCCCGCACGTGTGAGTGACGAGGCGGCCCGGCCCGGCCCAGAGCGGCGGTTTCCTTTATTAGAAAGGCAGCTCACACACTTACAGGCTCACATGAACAACAGGGGGACGCACTCCGGTTGTCCTTGGCAACACATGAAGACCTCAACCGCAGCTAATTTTTTTGCTTTGTATGGGAGGGGGGGTTAGGGAGCTTCACAGGCAGCGACGCACCTTCAGGGCTGCCCCCACGTGACAAGGGGCTGTTGGACGCAGGCCCATGTGACAGTTGCTCCCTCCCAGGTTTTGTAACATGGCCCCGTCGATCAGAACTGATGTTTCGGTCATATTTCATACGTCGGCTACCTGATCGAAGGGAAATGAGACACGCATCGTATCTCTGCAATAAAAACATGGTGGCTGGGGCTCGCCAACATTCCCCATGAGGTAAGACATGTCAGGTTGTGGGACTTCCTGTCTAGTATACGGAAAGGGGGGATTTTGGAGCATGGATACAGGCACGTCCATTAACTGTCAAATGGCAGCATTAAGCGTAAAATGACAGCAGGGTCACCAAGAGCAGAGCAGAACAGCTGAAATGAAGACTAAAGTGATACTCTGGCTAGATTTACCACTGAACGGAGAGCAGTAAGGTAATATCATGCCTGCCTGTGCACATGGGAAGGCAGACAGCGAGCACAGCAGGGGACCTGCGCAGCACAGGGGCCAGCAACAGCCAACGCTCACATGATGTGTTTTACAGAAGAATGACCGCAAACACAGCAGATTCAAATTCCATTTATTGAAAAATAAAAACAAACACCATGAAAAATGCATCTTGACATTTGGCAGACAGGCACGTAAATCAGGAATTACATTAATTTCCAAGTTTTATACCCAAGCAACCGCACCCTGCAGCACCACCAGCCCGGTGAAGACGGCACGGAGGCATTAAAATGTGATATGGCTGCTAACTTAATCTTCTGCTCTTTGCCACCATAGAACGTCTCATCACCCAGACCGTTGCTCCCGAGCACATAGACACAGGCTGCAGCAAAGCTCTGCATGAATCTGTTTATCTGCACCATTCTCCTTCAGATTCACAGCGTCTCACTAATCCCACACCTCCCCAAACCTTCAACTATATCGAAACGATCCGGACCTGCTGCCTTACAATGTACAGTGACCCTTCAAGACACATGGTGCAGAGATTTTTTTGCCATTTAACAGAGTATATAATACTGGAATGTTTAAAAAAAAACAGACCGGATATCCCAGCAGAAACTTTTCCCTGTCAAAGTATGACCTGCTTACAAAAACTGGTAACCAGCATCACTGAGTCCAAACAGCACACTTAATGCAAGTGTTTCTGAAGTGATATTAATGCCTCGAGGGGTTAAGGATATAGCAAATGAAGCATTACTCTAAATCTTTTATGTATGGGGAGGGGCAACTCTAATATAGTGCTTTAGCCTTTCTAATTAAACTTGGAAAAGTCTGTCAGGACCCATTTCTCTGGGATGCAGAGGACTGGCAGAAAAGGAGTATTCCTTTATAAACAACTGAAGGGGAAGATACTTATTTGCAATACGCCTTTGGCCTCGGAGGGATATTTCAGACACCAGAGGAGGTTCTCACCTGTCTCTATTATCTGTTTTGATCCCTTACTGTGCATTCGCACATTTATTAAATTGCATGCGCATCTCTGTACGCGCCTGTGTGAAATCAATACGCACTGGCACCCAATTAAACGGAACCAAGGCACATTTCACATTATGTTGATAACGAAGTGCCGCCCCGCACCCTTTCCAGGCGACGCTCAGGCTTAAGACTAGCTGCTACCTAGTCTTCCCAGGGCCATTTATTTAACTAGCCGGTCATTTCCAGCTTAAGTGCTGTTGCATCCTAAATACTACATTGATCCAATTTCACATACAGTTTAAACGCCCAGAACAAACAAATAATGGATGTATATAAACAGGGTATAAAACCAAAAAAACCATCAGTTAAAAAAGTTATTTGCATAAAATGTTAGTTATTTTAAAACTAATATGAACACCTCAAAACGTGTGATGACCACGGGAAGATGGTCGATAGGAATGAATTTGAGCTGGTATGTTGTGAACCACCTTTGGATGCTTGTCACTTCACTGCAGAGATTGGCTGCATTGTGTAGGATCATCCCATCTAGATCCTTCCATGTCTTCAGCTCTCCTTTGAGGGCAGAGGGATACCCAGGACACAAGCCACGTCAAGTCACTGCTCGGGGTAGTACTTGGGGAAGAGGAAAAGGTCTTTGCACAGGGAGCTGGTGAACTCTGACATCTCCTTGCAGCGGTGGTACGCGGTTCCAGGAGCGTAGCCTTCCCTCTGCTTGATGCAGGCGTTCACCTGTGGGGGGGGGGGGGACAGGCCAGTTCAGGACAGATGGCGACATACAAGTTGGCTGATGGCTTTAACGTCAGGGAATGTTGGGTCGGACATGCCCAATGAGAAATGCAATGCACTTCTCATTGGGACAACTGGAAAAATCCTTCAAAAGCTGCAGTATATTCAGAACAGTGCTGCTAGGATCCTGATGAGAGGGCATAAACACGACCATATGACGCCCATTCTTAAATCTCTTCACTGGCTCCCTGTTTCATTCAGAATGGATTACAAGGTTGCCCTTCTTACCCACCAGTGTATTTATGGGGATGCGCCTCCCTACCACGAAGAACCTATTACCTCATATACGTCCACACGCAACCTCCGCTCTGCATCAGTACATCTTCTGAGACCTCCTAAGACCAAGCTTCATACTATGGGAGATCGGGCTTTTTGCTCAGCTGCACCTAGACTGTGGAATGCTCTCCCTGAGTATCTGAGGACGCCACAGACTGTTGATGCTTTCAAATCTGGTCTTAAAACTTATCTTTTTATCAGAGCTTCTGGGTCAAATTAATTTGTAGCACTTTGAGATTTGCTTCAAATATAAAGTGCATTATAAATAAAATGTATTATAATTATTATTATCATATGATTAACAGGGTGGTAAAATGCCACTGATTGTGCTCAGAGACTGAACCCGATAAGCTCCAAAAATACACACACATCAAGTGTTTCCTCTACAGATTTCACCCATCTCTTCCATGGAAAACCCAGCTTTAAGAACATTCCTACCAGCAACCTGCAGACTGAAATTAGCATCTGTATCTGAAAATGTCCATCATGCGCGCTGCCATAATTGGGGCCGATACTCAAAAGGTGTTTTTAACTCACATCCAGCATCTTTTCCTGTTCCCATCATTCTTTAACTGAAGCAAAATTGTGATGGAGCGATCAGTGAAATGTATGTGCTTCCACTGAACAGAGCCGGCTCTTCTGTGGCTCAAACCCCCGCAGCTACAGGTTGGAATCCTCTCCCTGGTTCTGCGTGTCCAGCTCTCTGTCCCTGCCTAGGTTTGTCAAGACTCCCATGCAGCAGACAGCCTGCAGTTTACCCTGTCCATCCTTTGGCTCTGACCAGCTCTACACCATACAAACACATGTTAAATGGATGGGTATTGCAATGACATCCAATTGTTTTAGTACCAGTTCTTAATGAATTAAATGAATTCCTCTAATGGCAAAAGTTACATATATAGTAGCTACTATTTTACAATCTCAGAGTACTAGTTATGATGGGAAGTTTGATTAAATTCTCTCATGCTGTATGTATGCACCCAACTCAGTTCAGCCATCTCACCATGCTCTCATCTATCGACATTATATAATTAATAAGTAAGTTGTTTTAGAGCTCTTTGGCTCATCTTGCTGCTACTGTAGTGTAACCAAACATAGGGAGGTATAGCATCTGGGAGTATACAGGTTGCCCAATGATAAAAATGTACCGATTATATTTGTGACTATATTAAATGGTCAGATGATCTTGACTTCCTTAGTTGGCAATACCGAAGGGTAGAGTAATGATTAGCACTGCAGCAGTGGGTTTGATTCTCACCCCCGGTTGCGTGTGTGTCTGTGTTTATAATTGTTACATCATGAAGACTAGATGTGATAGATGCCTGTTACTTTTTAGCTTGTGGAGACATTTTTTTGTGACCACAAATTTATAAAAATTTGTGAATGCAATCAAAAAACTAAAACGGCCAAAAGCCTATTTTTACGGTGGGTTCGGGTTGACAGACAGGATGCGGGTTGAGTCCATAGAAATGAATGAATATTTAAGTGTGTGTAGTTTGCATAAAAAAAGTAAAACAAGCAACTGCTTAACCATGCAGCCAGCACTTCGTCAAATATGACTCCAATTGGATGTAGACAGAGCTTAAAGATGTAGAATACTAAGCAGCGACCTTTAAGGGGCAAGAGCAAGATACCTGAACCAGTATGTCTGACAGGTGCGTGTCCTGGGTTCTCTGTCTTAAGGCCGTGTTCAGCTCCTGGATGTACCACGAGCCCCTCTTCGTGTTCCTCATCGCTGCCGTGCCTGCGGACACGGCGACAGCCAGTCAGATGACTCTCTCGCAATCCTCCTTCGAGTTCATGTCCCTGAAACAGCCCCACCTCCCCCCGCCCCACCTTTCAGAGAGGCAAAGCCGCAGATCATGTCCGAGCGCTGAGGCAGTTTCACGCGCAGCCGCTCTCTGTCCCTGTCCTGGCTGAGAGCGGTCCCCCTTTCCTCCTCTCTCCCGGCATCCCTCTCCTCACAACCTGGGGAGCACATGCGGTCTCTGCCATCCGTCTGCTCAACCCCGCCGTCCATCTCCTCTGGGGAGAGGAAGCGTAGAGTGAGCATGGGTCACATCAAAGGCTCCAGAAACATGCTTCAAATAAGGTGAAGCCGCTGTAAAATGATCGCGCTAAGGGTTAAAAAGCAGACTGCTTCTAGAGTTCACCTTTTCAACTCACTTCCCCACCCCGGATTTCAAAAATCAGGCTTTGACAGGACAAAATAATAAAAGTTTAGGTTTCCATGACAAGCAAACAAAGTGGCACCTGATCGACTCAATTATGGAGGAATGCGTCCGCTATATTTTCTAAAGAAAAGGAAAATATTAAAAATATTAGTCTGGCAACAGCGTACCTCCTCTGCAGGCTTGGATAAAGAACATTTTGGGCTTGTTCTGAAGCTGGGGACAGCGTGCATTGTCAAAAACCTGAAATACCCAGTCCAACTGCCAGAGAGAGCAAGACAAAAATGATATTTATAGTTCTGCGGCCTCTTGGCGACAAAGCGAATTGACATTTCTCATGGTTATCCTGCTCACCTCCAGGAGCTGACCATCTGTGCCATACACTGCCCCCTCCAAACCATGAGACAGCAGGCAAACAGCGCAGCTGTCTGCGGCCTGGTGCTCTGGCCTCCCACGGAACTGCTCCACACACTCCTTCATGCCCTGGAGGAGACGCACAATGACGCCAAGTATACAAAAAGCGTAAACACTGGACAAGTTCCGAAGACGCAGTTAGTGAAAGGGGGCTGTGAGGTACCCCGCACCCATAAACAGGACAATTAGTTACATGTCAAACAAAAACTATAACTGAAGGGATAATTTACACACTAGCTGCGGCACGTCATCCTCTCGTTTCACAGGGTGTCATGTGACGCTGGGTGTACCTGAGCTGTCAAGTTCCTGACCACCACAACTGAGAAGTCCAAATCTGCAAAGACTCTGCTCAGAACCTCTTCATCCACTTCTCCTCCGACCCGACTGACCAGCTCGGGAATTTCATCGTCAAAGTTCACATTACTGATTATGAGTGCTAAACCCCGGGGGCTGGAGACCATCCTGTATGCCTGTTCATAAAAAGGAGGGGAATTACATCCACAATACGAACAGGCAGGTATGGGTAATACTAAACTGGGAGGGGCAACACCTTCACATGAAGGTGCCAGCTCCCAGAAGTTTCTGAAGTGATTTAACACTAAAAACCAAGAAGTTTTGGGAGGTGGTGCTTGCCTGCTTGCAGTGAGCATCATAGAATCCCTTGGAACAGGGAACAACACCCGTGATCACTGGACTGTCTGCATCTAGGCACATTTCTGAAGATTCTGAAATGGCACAAATTCATCTCATTCTGGCATTTATGTGCTTAACGCTCCTTCACCCCATGCTCGGATGTTTACTGACCATGAGTCCTGGCTCTCTTGATTCTAGCCGAGTCCTCCTGGGTTGGCAGCGGCAGGCAGGATTCCACGCAGTCCTGAAACATGTATGGCGGTACCTGCATCAACAATACCCAGGCCAAAGCTGAGCCGTTCTAGGCACCTGACACTTGGCTTACTGTAGGCCACCCCCCTCGAGAGCGGAAACAGGGACATGCTCCCAGCACTCACCTCCCTCCCCCTCTTTATCTGGTCCATCAACATGTCGTGAAGGTGCTGCTGCTCGGTGCTTCTCAGGGCCAAGCAGAAGCTGCTGAAGGCCCTGGGCCCTCGCTTTGGAAGCAGGGCCAGCAGACGCCAGCTCTTCTTCCGGGAGGTCTGCTCCGCCTGAGGTGAGAAACAAAATCCGCATAAAAACGTTAATACTGCGAATTACTAGAATTACAATAAGGCCTGAACAGGTTGTGTCGTGCCACTGCTCATGTCTCTGTTTCACAACAATAACAAAGTCCCCTAGAGATCAATGCAGCACAACAGCAGCGCAGAGGAACTCATCCAAAGAGGAAAGCACTGTGACCAGGCAATAGCAGGGATAGCAGAGAGCCTGGGGTCGGCAGAGATGATTTATATAACAATGAAATGCTGGTATTTCTCTACGTGATAAACATTAATGCCCTGTGGTTTGGAGCAAAGAACATTAAATCCTCTTGGATCCTAATTATTCATGCATTAGAGGTAGGGGGGGTCCTTGGCTCCAGTCCGCTTTTCATTTAGGGGTCCCTGGTTTAAGAAGAGTTGAAAAGCCCTGTAATATAGTGTAATATAGACCATATTTTGCTGAACTGGGGCAGGTGTCCTGGAGCGCCCAATTACCAGGATCCCCTCAGCCATTCCGTCAGTAAGGATGTCATCGGCCTGGAGCATCTGAAGCAGTTCCTCGTCCACCACCAGCTGGTTGCAGAGCGACACGGAGCATTTCCGCAGCGCCCGTTTTTCCTGTTCCTGCATGCCGCATTCGCCCAGCATCCTGCCGCCGAACCCAAGGTCACCACTCACTTTTCACGAATGAAATTGGTATCAGGTCAGCACTATCGAAGGCTGAGAACTCGCTTAACTGTTCACGAAAGGCAATTGCAGGATTTCTCCAATATGCGGTTAAATTAACGTGGAGTTGATCAATAACGGATACATCGATCTATCTACTTCAAAGAATATCTAAGTAGGCCACGAAATGCATTATACCCACATTGCTATTTAGATGTAAAGATTACATCAAAATTACAACAGCTGAAACGTGGTATATGATAACTCTTTCAAAGTTAGGCAACTAAACTATGCACTCTGTGGATAAATGTACACCGCTACAGGTGCACAGCCCATTTTTAAATATAGACTAGCTGATAACCCAGCGAGAGATCATTTAGGACTCCGTTGGCGACAACGCTACGGGGGAAATGCATTTACCTTCCTTAGAAGTCCCGCTCAAATATAAGCTTGACTTTAGATACTAAATTGTCATTTCAATAAAGTATTTTTGTTGCTATTAAAACTGCAGTGCAGTTAAGCAACTCCGGTAAACGTTAAAAAAATACCAATTTCTTGCAAAGAATTTGCTTGGAAATGGGAAAAGTGCACAAAACACAAAAAAATGCCACCAACTCTGTAGTTAAAATTCCAAAGCAGCCTGCAGAAAATACCTGGCAATATTTCTTTTTCTAAAGAAAACCAACCCCTGAGCAGACGTGGCGATTATTCGGAAAGGATCTTACTATTGTTACAAAACAATAAGTTGAGGCTGCTATTTAAAATAATTTTAAAAGAATTCGGCTCGTGCTCGTTAGCTAAGTAAAAGCACTTATAGGCTAACATTAGCAGGCTTTACAAAACAAAATAACAAGTCTACGGAAGAAGAACTATATATTTGGATACAATTTTAAACGGGAAGGACGAAAGATACTACTTGCGTTTTTTAAGTATAGGTAACCAAAATATTTTTCCTAATTTGAGGTAACCTATCGTTCCAAACCTTCTTGCTACTTCCGCGCGACTACAAATCCACGGCTAAGTTGGAACACAATGACGAGCATGAGGTTCCGCCAATGAGAAAGCGGCTCCAGTTTGAGTTACATTTTGTGGACAAATTAGAGTCCCGGTTAACTGAAGATGGGCCTATGATTGGCTGGCACTGTCGGTCGTATAAAATATTGGCAAGAGACAGGACTTTTCAGTCCAAGTTGCTTAAATTCAGAACGCTGAAAATAAACAACCGATCGAAAATAGTAAACGTCATAGCCAAATACATAAAAACGTATTGAGCTAAACTGGTCCTGAAAAATGTGTCCATTTTTTATAATGAGATTTAAAAAGTGGGCAGACTCTAGCGGCATGTCTATCAAAAAAGGCGCGGAACAGTAACATTGATAGTCGAAACAAAATTTCGGCCTGAATGCATTAAAATTGTACCAACAATGTTTAAGTGAATTTTTTTGAGGAAGAACCCGTCTGCGATAGATGACATTCGCTTTGTAAATAGTATCATGCTTATACTGTAATCACAATACTGGACTGCTGCTAAAGAAAATAGATAAAATAAATACTTTAACTAATTCCCTGGAGGGAGATTTTTCATTCAAGAAGTTTGTGTAATAAAGTTTGAGTAGAAACAGTAAAATAGATATGCCCTTGAATTGATCAATGCTGTAGCCTTTAAGTTTTATAGTCCAGGACTGTGGGTTATAGTCTTGCTCCTGACTCGCTGTGTATGGAGTTTGCATGTTCTTCCCTGTGGCTACAGTTAAATTATGCACATCAGGGTGAATTTTGACTGTAAATTCTGTGTAACTGTATGCGTGTGTACATTATGATGGACTGGCATCCCACCCAGGATGTCCTCTGCCTTGTGTCCTGTCTTTCCTAGGACAGACTTTAAGGTTCACCTTGATCCTGTATGACAACCTACTCAATTTTAGATGTATTATTTCATGAGCAGTTTCCCGCAGTGGCAGGTAAAAGAAAGACCCTCTGGAAATTTGTTCCAGTGTTCATTATGTACACAGCACATGTAGCTGAGTGTAGAAAGCTGAAGCAGCAATCTGAACTGTGCCATGGAAAATGGATGTATTATTTATTCATGAAACTCTTATCCAGGGTGGTGTATAACCTCAGTTTGCCTTAATAAAATAAATTATCACAATACTGCGGATGGATTTATCTATATCTGTGCATTTGTAGCATCATGTTTTTTGGGGTACTGCGTGGCTCAGTAGGGTAGTGGGCCTGTCAAAGGAAGGTCATCGGTTGAGATCCCATGGTCAGCAGACTGATTTTATCTTTAGGCTAAGGGACACTGACTGACCCTGCTCTCTGAAATGTAGATATGTAATCATTGGGTTAATTCACTAGACTGCGGAATGCAATAGACGTCTAATTTTATGTGCATAATTCATACGTGATTCAAAAGATCTTTCTTCAGCATCTCTTCTTGTTCAGTTTAAGGAGACATGGTCCATCGGACTGTGACACAGTTGCCTCACATGTCCAGAGAAGTTGGTTTGACCTTTCACCGCGCTCCTCTCTGCATCTGGAGTTATCATCTTCTTTCTCTCTATGGGTAGGTATTTTCCCCAGGTCCCCTGATTTCGATGGATTGTGGTCTTGAAATAGTCTTTAGCACACGATTCTGTGCCCTGTGTGGCACTGGCATCCGTTTTCAAGGAGTATAGCCTGTCTTGAGCCATTTACTTACTGGGATAGGCTCTGGGCTGTGAACCTGTGGTGGATAAATGGTTATGGGAATAGGATGGATAAACAGGGTCATCTTTCTGGGAAAGCAGAGAGACCCTACGTTCATTTTTTGGAAGGATCCGTTTAAAGAAGTACAGCTATGTAAGGTTCCATGTTGTTATATTATTTACAGAGATCTTTTGCCCATGTCCATTTATACTCTCCCATTCTTTTAATATAAATCTATTTGCTTTTTCACTTTCTTTCTCTCTCCCTCCCTCCTGCTGGCATGCTCTCCTGTCTCAGTGAGTGCTGTCAATAATTGATGATTTTTGCTGACTCAAAGGGTAACAGGTCTAAAATCAGATATTCACTTTGCTCCAGCTTTTTCTGCATATACCAATAATTGGCCTGCTACTATGTGTCTGTGTACATTGAACACATAGCCTGTTTGTTTATTTATCTATTTATCACCAATGCTAATGAATTTCTTATATATCTGTCTACATCTGCATACATCTCTCATGGAAGTGAAAAGGTTATTTGCGTCAGTCTCTCGAACAGCGGGATACATGGAAGGAAGTAGGGAGATTAAACGAGAAAAGAGACAGGGGGTAAAGGACAGAGATCGAAAGGGAACGGAGATATTTAGTCAGTATATGCAGTGACTGACTGGCTCACTAGACGTCACAGTGTATCAACACCGGCACAGGCAAATGGACAAGGACAGAGGGGGTGAGAAGGTGTTTTCCAGAAAAAGAAGCTTCACTTTTGGGGCTTATGGTGGGTGAGTAAGACAACTATATTAAACAGACTAAAGACTCCACTTTCATCTTATCACCTTTGATGTTGCTTATAGGAATATAGTCTAGATGATGTTTGTGTTTCATGTCATTCACACTTGTAAAACAGAATAATTTGAATGAATGTAATGCACACTGTTTTAACAGTTGTTGCTACTTTGTCAACAGGGTGGACAAATTCATTGGTACAGAAGAGGCACGGTAATATGCAATCTCTCTCTACCTGTATCTACCTGTATAGCTGACTTTGGAATGCCAGCATATATACAGGACTTGTTGACCTTACGGTATGCATGTCTGTCTCATGGCATTTCACACCAGATCGGAGTCCATACAGCACAGCATATTAGACATTCTTGATCCCCCCCCCAACGAGACAAAACCTCTCCTTCCCGCTGCTTCTGGCCAGAGGGTAAGCATCTGCTTTTTAACTGAGGATTCCACCACGAGAAGCTACTTCTATGTCGACTGACATTTGCTTCCTCCTTTTCTGGTCAAGGACACCGAGCTTTTTGAGATAATTGAAAAACTTCAGGTAATTCATAACTATCTGCTATGAATCTGGTCTGTTCAGACCCTGGCAGCACTGCCCCCCTTTCCAATCAGTGATGCTTTCGTATCTTTTTCCATTAGGGAAGTCGGCTTGACGAGCAGCGCTGTGAATTCCCTCCTCCCTTGAAGGTAGGATCCTTATAATGAAACATTCAAAATGTCAAACTCTGTGTGAGATGGTCGTGCATTCATTTGCAAGAACTTGATTCCAAAACCTTAAGTGTGTTAGATTGCAGAGTAAATGGGTAGCAATGCTAAGATTTCCCTTTTTTCTTTAATCACAGCTTTTAAAAACTAGTGGGGTCCTCCCTTTGATTATTCCCCCTAAATGTGGAGGCTACTGGATAGATCCACCTTTGGAGAAGTTTGCTGCCAATAGTCCCAGCTTATGTGAGCCTGGACAAGCTACAGACAGTTATGACATCATGGAGAGAGACCTGGAAGCGAAGATCTACAGAGAGTGTTTCAGATCCAAAGTCAGTTCAGTGCTCTGACGTACTGATGCACACCAAAGTCCTATAAGCCAACACATGCACTTCTTGACCGGATCCTCTTCCTCTTTCCTAGTATCATCACTCATTCACAGCAGTAGATACAGCTCTAGGATCCCTCATTCTCTCTGTCTGCTTAGAGGAGGAAGAAAAGAGAATTAGAGTCATACTGAGGTTTGTATTAATACTCAACAATTGTTATTTGCTGGTATCCTGCTAGGTTGCATGATTTTGAGAAGCTATATAGATCTAATAGACTACTGAATTAAAATCTTGAGTGATGTTAATTGTTCTTTTCGGTATGATAAAGGGAACCATTTTGATAGAAGTCTTTACACCTGAATCTCTTTATCTTGCAGAATGAGAGAATGCACGCTACATGGAGTTTTCTCCGTCTCTCTCTTCCATCATTTCCCTAATGCTGTAGAACTGGCTAAGGTACTTGAATATTTAGTTCTGCATATAGTGACATTTCTATTATTAAGAAGGTTGCACTTTATTTAGCAGCTTGGTAAAAAGCATGTCTGATGTCTTTAAACAGTTACGGACTATGTAGATGTTATTAAAAGCAACTCTTGTTTCTATAATTAAGTTGTTTGCGACTCCTTTGAATTTGTTAGTAATGCATTTTATTAGTGACTAAAAAAATTATACAAGACAAAAAAGGAAATACGACTAAGTGACATTTGATCCCTAGATGCTTTGCAATAACGTAACCGTGACCCGGTTTGAACTGGTCAGCTACCTCAAGGTAGGTTTTCTTTCTTCAGCTTGTGCCTAACTTCCATTTCAATTAACTGAAAGTATCAGTTCACCTGTTTCATTAATTAAAAAATTAAACTAAATTTGAATATGCAAGTCAAACTACAAATCAATTGCAGGCTATAAATTTATTGGTGTTTTTAATTAGTTTTCTTTTTCTGATTTGATAGCGTTTTGTTAAGAATTCACTTTTGTTTGTCTTCGTCAGGCCCCGGAACTTATCACAGCATTTGACGAGCACCGAATGTCACAGAACTTCAAGTTTGGTGTTTTATACCAGAAAGAGGGACAGGTAAAACACTGAAGAATGCTGACTATAAAATGAGCAGGGCAATAGTAAGAGTGTGTGAACCCGATCTTAGTTGTAATTAGATCCTGGATTTCTTTGTGTCATTTCAGTTGACCTTTCACAACTCTGATGAACACCCTCGGTTTCAGAAGAAGTCAGAACAGCTCAGTTTTAGCTCCAGCAAGTAATTTGAAATCCACATTGACAGATAAACAGATATCACATGGATGAAAAGCATCCTACATTTGTGTGTGTGTGTATATATATATATAGTACAGTGAAATGCACAAATGCTGGTGAAATGAGTAAAAGCTGTAAAACTGTTAGCTTGCTGGAGGCATAAAAGGTTTGCATTTTCATTATGGCTTTACCTAACACAAACATCAAAAATCCATGAATGGGTTTAAATATTTAACAATGCTTTAGGTCAAAGTAGTTGTTGGGTCTAGATTGACTCTCAGTTACCTTATTGAGTGTCACTGCAAAACAAATAAAATGCATGCCTCATTTATTTCCATTCAATGGTGACGACAATGGCAGATGTATACTTAGATCTGACTTTTGATTATGAAAAATGTATTTCTCGTGAAGAGAAATATTTGCATTGATGAATATTATGGCTACAATGTCAATTAAAGCATCCCACTGCATCTGTTCTCCTTAAGCATTCTGGATGATGTTGCTTTGGTCACACACCTGAGACACACCTTTCTTCTGTTGTCCTCTTCATTGGTCTGTTGTTACTATACTCATCTAGCCTTCCTGCTCTCTCCAAGCTCTCACACCACGGTGATTGTTGTTGTTCCCCCCCCCCCCCATGACTGTTTCAGCTGACAGAAAAAGATATACTGAGCAACAATGATGAGAGTGAAGAGTTTCAGGAATTTCTTTCCATTCTGGGGGAGACAGTTAAGCTACAAGGCTTTACCGGGTAATGCATGGCAAATGCTGTAATATGCCATAATCTCCAGTGCCCCTGTTTAACATAGGGTAAGTCTGCCAGGTTTCACCAGGCCTTGTGGTTGCTGGCCAAGCCCCTACTTCACTTTGGACAAAAGCCCAAGGCCATCTGTATTGGTTTGAGGTTTGCCAGTGGCTTAAACATCTGTGGATGATCATGGCTGACACGTCTATATAGCTATAATCTCTATTGTGAACATGTGATACTTGTTCATTTAGCTATGATGTCAGTTACATTTTGGCACGGACATGGCAAATCAATATCCCACTGAAAAAACAAAGAATAACAGAACATTTTTGCAGAAAGGCATTCATAAAATGTCCCTTTCAGCATATTATTACACTATAAAGAACCACAGAAGTGAAAGTGTTACGGCGAGGTCCCATGTTGTTCTCACCAGATATGGAGGGATATACAGGTAAGAGCGTTGTTGACCTTAATGGTTGTCTTTGTCTTATTTAGGTTTAGAGGAGGTTTGGATGTGTGTCACGGTCAAACAGGAAGTAAGGCTGTCTACACCTCCTTTTCTGGAAGGGAAATAATGTTCCACGTAGCCACAAAACTGCCTTTCACAGAAGGTGACACGCAGCAGGTCAGTTGAGGTTTCACTGTTTTCATGGAATAAGGCTGAATTTTAGATAAAACGCACAATAGAAATATTTTACTCAACGTGTGTCCTTTCTGTCTGTCAGCTGCAGAGGAAAAGGCACATCGGCAATGATATTGTTGCCTTGGTTTACCAAGAAGGTCAAGTCCCATTTGTTTCTGACATCATCAGCTCCCACTTCCTTCACTGCTTCATTGTTGTTAGGCGAGTTCACAGAGAAGATGAAGCGAAGGAGGGAGGAAGGGGGCTGTTTCAGGTGAGAAGGTGCACAAACATTTTGCAATTTGTTTACATGCTAGAATTAGGGCAGTGTGTAGTACAGTGGGTTAGTGCTATGTGCCCACATTAGGAATGTTGTGGATTCAAATTCCATGATTGGTAGAGTCATACAAGCATTGGGCCCTTGAGCAAAGCTCTCATCCCCAACTGCTCCAGGGATGGTGGCTGATCCTCTGACCTTACAAGCTCTCCTGATTTGGACAAAAGGGTCTGGTAAATAAACAGATGCTGTGTTTATCTTTAAACAAGTTTCCCACATAATGCATACAAATGTGCATGGATTTAAAGGCAAGATGTTGAAAACACGTGCAGAGAAAACTGTAAACACTTTCTTACCAAAAGGTGTGCGTCACAGCCAGAGAGGACGTGCCCCTATTTGGCCCGCCCCTACCAGATCCCCCCACGTTCACGGAGGTAAACATGAATGCATTAATAAGTAGGCCAAAAGTACCCTAAATTACTCAGAGCCACTGGAGTCATGTGTTGGTGAATCAATTATATAGAATTATTCCCGAACCCCCCGAAACTCCTAACATCAAATAATAAGACAAAATTCTCTCTTCCTGTTTTCTGTTAGTCTTCTCAACTGAGAGAATTTCTCCTTACCAAGCTAATCAATGCGGAGATATCCTGTTACCAGGCTGAACGATTCAATAGACTGGAGGTAAACAAAAAAATAAAGATAATGCTTCCTGTCTTTCTATATCTCCAGAAAGTGCAATAACGCCCAGGATTATCATGTCTGATTCTAAGTCTGTTACCCGCTCTTAGCTGCGCACGCGTTCATCGCTTCTTGAGGGACTCAGATCAGAACTGAGTGCCCAGTCGCAGTGCATGCTGGGGGAATCGCCCCCTCAGGCCCTCCCACAGCCGGAAAGTGGTCGCGGCGCGGGGTCAGAAGGAGGTGGCGGCTTCATTGAAAACTTCAAGGTTGAGTTCTTCATTCTGACTGCCTTCTTTGAAAAGAATTTTAACCTGACCGCTGCGTAAAGCACTTCTATGCTTGCTTGCTCTGAAAAAAATCCTCTGCTTGATCTCAGAGAGCCATAAGGGTACGTAGCCACTCCTTTGACAACCTGGGGGTCCCAAAGAAGACAGTAGGAGGAGGTGCACAGAAGCCCAGGGCGACTCACACGGTACGAGCGCATCTGTCACCATGCACGCAGGACGACTGTGCTATCATCACGTGGTATTATGGACTAATGGGAATGGTGGCGTTTTACACTGTTAAAAGTTACATACAAATACTGCATCTATTCATTCACCTTAAACTCAAATGAATTGCTTTTTAAGTCATTAATCCCTCACTTGATGATTCCTTTCCAGAATTCATGTTCAGCAGAAAAAGAGGGAGAAAGGTGAGAACCATAAAGTACAATTTCTTCTGGAACAATGTTGATGTGGAATTTAAAGGAAACGGTGATTAAAGTAAAATTTTAGTCTACTTTTATTTAAGATTCTTGGAGTGTAAATCCCTCCGGGCCTTTGGTCTAACAGATCTCATGCTTAGTGTAGCCAAGCCAACTTCGGCATCATAATCTGCACTATTTCTTGATGAGCACATGTACTGACGTTTATGATATGCCACGTGTTTCAGTGAGTCCGCAAACAAGCAGTCGGGGAGCCACGTTCAGGTGAATGAGAGCCCCGGCTCTAAGGATGCTAAAGATCAAAGCAGCCTGAAGGAGATGTGTAGCCAGGAATATGTGTAGCCCTATTTTCTTTCATCTGTCATCACCCAGATGGATTTCGCATTGTGCTCTACAGTATGTATGCCGCAAAAATACACTATAACTCACAAATAAATCACAGTATTTAAAGATTTGAGTTACTAATTTTTGTGAAGAATTAATCTGAAATTCAATTAACAATTATTAAATGTATTACAAATTAATAAAAAAATTTCTGCACTGAAATTCAAGGAATGTCAAGTTTATAATAAATGTGCCACTGGTTTTTTATTGTCAAAATTTGTATATTTTACCTTAATTGCAACTTTTAATGTAAATGTTTACAGTTGAAAGCAGGAATCACATGCCAAGGTAGGATAAGCAGCGCTTCAGTAACATGCACAAATCCTTCTTCGTAAATTATAACCAGAAATCCTTCTGTGAAACCTGACTGTCGTATAATTCAGCCTTGAATTCGTGCTGTTTAAGTTAGATATGCTGTGTCTGATGGTGTGATTTATAGACCTCTTGTTTTTTCTACACTATAATGAAAACCATTCCTATTCATCCATCCATTTTTCAAATCGCTTATCCTTCTGGGTCGTGGGGGGTCTGGAGCCTATCCCGGATGCTATGGGTACAAGGTGGGGAACAACCCAGGATGGGGGGCCAGCCCATCACAGGGCACACTTGCACACACCATTCACAACTATGGGCAATTTAATAACTCCAATTAACCTCAGCATGTCTTTGGACTGTGGGGGAAAACCGGAGTACCTGGAGGAAACCCCATGACAACATGGGGAGAACATGCAAACTCCACACACGTAACCCAGGCAGAGACTTGAACCCTGGTCCCACAAACTCCACACACGTAACCCAGGCAGAGACTTGAACCCTGGTCCCACAAACTCCACACACGTAACCCAGGCAGAGACTTGAACCCTGGTCCCAGAGGGGTGAGGCAACAGTGCTAATCACTGCACCACCGTGCCGCCCCCCATTCCAATTCATGTACAGAAATTAGAAACACAAACAAATAAAAGGAAAAAAACATATTGTACAAGCGGCTGGAAAACATTGATTGTTGAGTGTATGCTTACTGTATATGGTGGCCAGGGTGTTGCTCTGTCTCTAGATTTACCACGGTTTCAGTCAAATGTGAGACTTTCCAACAGTCAAGTAGTTATCAGTATTTCATTTAAAAACTTGAGAGAGGGAGAGAGGGAGGGCATGGATCACAAATTTCTTCATGATCCTCCAAATAAATAAAATTATTGTTATGGATGTTCCTGCTAGATATTCATATACTGAAATACATCCTGAAATTTGGCAGGAGATTTTAGTTAATATGACCCCTGAGCTATATAAACTCTTGGCACAAAAACACACGTTTAAAATCAATTTTAATAATGACGTTATTTTTATATCTTTTTTCTTTGTACTATATAATGTCTTTAATAGAGTAGCACAGTGATGTAACGGTTAGTACTATTACCGTACACCTCTAACACCACAGTTCAAATCTGTGCCCTAAATCCATTAATTGCGTGTTAATTGTGTCTTCCCCATCCTGGGTTATTCCATGCCTTGTGGGTATGGATGGATTTTCCATTTTCAAAAAATGCATTTTGACGACTGCAGGCAATTTCCCATTGCAAACTGTGGGCAGCATTGGCTGGCCATTTACAGTTTTGTGTTTTAAAAGAAATCATTTAAATTATTACAAAAAGATGCATGTGTAAAGTGTGCAATCGAATTACTACAATACATTATTGCTTACGGTTGTTTGTAAACAACAATTTAGCAACGGAATTGCATATGCATACAGCAGCTACTTCATAAGTTTAACACAAGTGCTGTGTTGTGAGATGTGCTACCTTAACCTGCCAAGGGTACACAGCATTTTTATTGATGTCACATATAAACATTTAACAATGCATGTACACACTACAGGCATCTACGTGTTATTTGCATACCATGGAAAGGTCTGTCCTGTACTTTATTATAGCCCTGGAGATTAGCCAGGGAATAACCCGGCAACAAACCACAGCATTTCAAACTGTAAGTCACCTGCTTCTCCTGCTGCGTCTGCGGAGCTGAAATGGAGGCAGTGTCGCTCGTTATTCGTCTGAAATAAGTCTAATGGAAAGGAAATCTAATGCAAAGCTATACAACTGTACGCGTGGACCGTAAGTGACATTAAGCATACATCTGTATACATATATCTATATATTATAATTAGTAATCAGCCTGCAATCAGAAAGTGAGCTGCTAAATGGGTTATATAATGCAAAGGATGAATTATAATCGTTTGCGCATTTTGACCATTTTATTTTATCATAAAAATGTCTTTCTTTGACTCACCAGCGATCATTTCCCAAGGAGAAAACCGCATTGTGATAGTGTACAGGAAGAGGTGCCCGTAGACCTCTGCGCAATTATATCCGGGGTAACCTTTGGCATAGTTTCCCTTCTGCTCTCGATCAGAAATACGAGTTAAGTAAGTATAGACAAAGACCGACATAAATGCGTTAAGCCTCGTAATACCACATAGTAAAACACAAAAGAAGTACATTGCATTGCTACGTGAAGTGATTTAATGTTTGCAGGGAACGACACCGCTAGGTAGTTACAGCTGCGAATGATAATACTTTCTTCGCGTTGTTTAACAATAAGAGATGATAACATTGTTTAAAGGTGCATTCATATTTTATATACGTAGAGTTTCTGTTACATACTCTGAAATCATTTTCAGATAATGGCTTCCCCGAAAGTAATCGAGCTATTTTATGATGTCGTCTCCCCTTACTCCTGGCTGGGATTCGAGGTTAGTGTTTGTCTTTGTAGGCAGGTGAATATTCAGAAAATGATTAAACGAATTGTCAGATTTTTATATGTTTTGTTTAGGCATTAATTTGACCATCAGTTAGTTTTAAAGGTTTTTTTTTGCTTCCTATAGGTCCTTTGTCGATACAGAAGTGTGTGGGACATTGACCTTAAACTTCGCCCTGCATTTTTAGGAGGGGTCATGAAAGGATCCGGTAAATAGCGATATTTGAACATTTTAACTTTGCAGCAGGTAAAAAGAGGAGTGTATACGAAAAAGGATGATAATTAAAAAACGTAGTAGTTGCTTTTACAGTCTGTTGATGCATAGTAAGGTTCACTGTACAAACATAACGTTTTGACTTCCATTTATGTCTTTCCACGTACAGGCAATAAACCCCCTGGGTTAATCCCTAACAAGTTTCTTTACATGGGGACAGACCTTTCTCGGCTGGCTAAGTACTTTGCGGTTCCCCTTAGTTTTCCAAATGATCCTGTTGAGGCCATGTTCCAGAAGGGTACCATACTCTCCCTCTTTATTTTATGTACCACTATTACAAAAACAACAACAACTAATAATAATAACAACAACAATAATAATAATAATTATAAGATGATGATGATAATGAAGAATAACAATACAACAAATGCAATTTGTGTGATCATTATTTATGGGTTGTTAATTAAAAATTACAAAGCTATGGTTTTTAGTCCTGGTTTCTTAACTGGGTGATGATATAGGTGTGCAAACTCTCCTGGAATTACGGGAGTTCCGTTAGTGGTATCCAGCTGAACTTGGTCTGATTCCCTTCTGTACCTGGGCTGCCAGGTTCTCTTGCGGCTATGCGCTTTATAACTGCTGTGGGAGAGAGATATGGAGCTTATGAGCCAAGTGTGGAGAGAGTCTCCAGGGAGATATGGATGAGGATCTGGTGTCGAGACGAAGACATCAGCCTGCCTGCCTCACTCTCTGAGGTACTAGCTGGACCATATCTTCATCACTGCTGCTGTGTAAATCTCTGCCGGCCCTATATCTCATTTTTGTCATTTGAACTCCAGGCTGCATTGAAGGCAGGACTTCCTGCTAGGGAAGTGGAGGAACTTTTGCAGTTGGCGGCTTCTGAGAAGATCAAAGACAAACTGAAGAGCGTAACCCAGGAAGCACTAGACTATGGGGTCAGTTTGAAATGATGTCAGTTTTGACAACTGTTGTCTCACATCAGGCTGATACTTACTTTTACAGGCTGTGCTGTGTGGCCCACATGGAATCCTTGTACCAATCAAATAGCTGGAGTGGGCGGGGACTTTGATAAACAAGGGAACGTTTTTCATTATTGTTCCGCAGTGCATTGCTGTATCTAGTGTCTTAAGGTGAGGGATCAGCCGTTCAACATTGCATCAGATAGAAAGGACAATATCATGTTTCAGGACCATAAATACTAAAGCAGGTAAGTACGTACTTACAGGGGCATTTCTAGCTATTGAAAAGACCAGGGGCTAAGTCAAGTTTACTCAGGGTTTGACTGATTTTTATTTTTTTATTTTTGGAAGGATGATTGGCATCGGGGCTAAAATACTTGAAGCTCCGCTTAAAATACTGATCAGACGGCCATGCGTACTTATTTGGTTGCTTAGTTATATGATTTCACTATACAGTAAATTGACTGATTTGACTCATGCTTATGATTGACTGCCAAATAAATTTATTAAATAAATGTTTCCATGTATGCTTTTAAAGATATATACTCTCTGTCCTTAAACTCTTTTATCTAGTCATTATGTTTGGGTGCTGAACGGCAGCTTGTGGCTTGCAAGTTATGCTCTGTGACTGTGATCAGAAAGTTGCAGATTCAAATTCCCTAGATGGTGAAACGATATCACCGCAGGGCCCCTAACCCCCAGTTACTCCAGGGAGATTGTATGACCCTTCTCTTTGATCCTTACTTGTACATCACTTTGGACAAAAGTCTGCTAAATGAATGTTGTGTAAATGAATGTGCACCTTGTGTCACAAGAATCTGTCTCTCAGGACTGCTTGTCTCAGAAGCTG
Source organism: Stomatorhinus walkeri (assembly GCA_026784285.1). Classification (NCBI taxonomy): domain Eukaryota; kingdom Metazoa; phylum Chordata; class Actinopteri; order Osteoglossiformes; family Mormyridae; genus Stomatorhinus; species Stomatorhinus walkeri. The sequence continues at coordinate 20,728,012 of JAODUD010000134.1, forward strand.
CCCCTATTTGTTGAGGTTGCCTCAGCCCTGTCTCTGCTACAGGCCTTTGGCTTTCCCCTTATCGCGTGTCACGTAGACGGAAAGCGGGAGATGTTTTTTGGATCGGACCGATTCGAGCTCATGGCCCACTGCATAGGTGATTACCCCGGTATCGTCACTCAGTTTGTTTCTTGTCACATTGTCACTTTCTTAAGAGGTCAGTCATCCGAGCATCCTTGACATTAGTGTTCTCGGGGCTACAGTTACAGACTACCATCGTTATGGACATTTTAGTAATTCACTGACATTAGTGATTTCAGTGTAATTAATTTGAAATGAAAGCCACCAAAGTCACTAAAACTCTCACTAAAACTGTATTCAGAAATGCAAATAGTGATAAGTTGTTTTTAAATAGGGCTGAGTAAAATTCCAGGTTCAAGTTGTTTAAACAAAACATTCCTCAGTTTTTGAAAGAAATGAAAAATTGATATTACAGTATGTAAAACCTGACTTTTAACGTAGTAAATATTACATCCGACACTAACTGCATTCAATGTAGTGAAAATTCCTAAGTGAAACCTTTGAATGTGCTCTTAAACCTGAAAGACATTCCAGTAAAGAACATTTTTACATTTAATTTAATAATTTCATTATATTCATATCTCAGGACTAACATATTCTCATGTACATGGTATTTATTTTTCTTAAGTTAACATTATCACCCTGAATATGTAGTCATGTTTAGAAATGCTCTGGCTACCTTACACATGTTTAGCAGAACCTGTCTGCTGAAGGACAGAAGCGCAGCACCCAGCGTGCCATCACATGACCACCACTTCCCATCCTTCTTTTTCAGGAGAGAAGTGGTTGGGACCTCACCCGACAAAGCTCACTGCTAAAGTGTAAAACCGCTCGTTCCACAGAGATGCAAATAAATGGCTGAAATAAATGCATCTGTGGTGTTTTATTTGCTGTACCTGTGATGTAAACCTGCTGACCGAGCCTGGCATGGCCACAGCGATGATAACAGTGATGGAGCCAGAATTTCAGGTTTAGGTGTGGGAGCTGCTGTAGGGCTATGAAAAAGATGAACAGAGAGAGGCAGAAGACGTCAGGTAGGCTGAACAAAACGAGTTATGTACATAAACAGGAGTGGAAGGACCTGTTTAGCCAAAGTAAAAGAGAGAGAGAGGAGGCTTAATGCAGTTAGACTGGAAACCCTGGAGACAGGATCATATAGAGTATGAAAGCGAGTGTTTTTGGGAGACTCTGACTTGGAGCCACTCTGCATCCCAGAGCTATAAGAAATCCAAAGGACATGGACTAAAGAGTGAAGGAAGCTGGAAATCAGCAAACCGATGAAGGTGGACCTGCTGGAAGGGTGAACAAAAGGAGTGAGTCATTTAGCTACATGGTTCAGATTAACAGTCAGAGAAAGAGGCTGGAAGGAACGGTGTGAGTTATGCGAGAAACCTGACATGTCTCCTGTAGCTGAAAACATTGTAAGTAAGGGAAGCCAGTGCAATAAAAGCAGATTTTAATCACACTTCCCTTTATTCAGATAATCATTAAGCTTTAAAGGTATAGATTTTTTACAACAGTGTTTTGGGTAAGCAAATTGTGGGTGTGTTCAGGAAGTGTGTAGAGGTCCTTTAAATAAAATCGTGTGTGTGCATAGTATTAATTGAAATTTTACAAATACGTGGAATGGCTGAGGTGCCCTTGAGGAGAGCACTTATGTCACTGTTAGTTTTAACGCTAAATTGTACTTTTTTATTCGGAGCAAAAATTCCACTCTAATATATTCTCTTTTTCAAAAAAATACACTGACTAACCAGACAAATAGCATTTTACTTATACTTTATTTGACTGACACTTTTGCACAATACTGTCTGTGCGTACATACACATATAAATATATAAATGAAAAATATTGCACATAATAAGTAGATGTGCTTCCTGTTCAGTAGCATTTGCAAGAGTACATAGTTTGCCAAAGGGGAAAATGTGGTAAAACAGGTTAAAACCATGGCACAAATCACTGAGGAAGGCAGCATTAGTTAATCGTCTAACTTGAAACATACCGTGGCATTTCGGGAAAATACCTCCCCCCACATACTGTAGTTCCCTCACACTGCTTTCATCATGTCCATACTTTGTGGTATCTAGTTCGTTTTCCTACTATTTCTCAACCTTTTTCCTTTGCTGAAACAGAACCTTAGAAAATTATGCTGCTGATGTCTCCTTACCTGTGTCTGTCAGGGCCTGGGTGACATGAAGCTGCACTACTGGACACAGGTCACAATACAGCTTCAGCTGTTTTAAGGGGGGTATTAGTAGCAGAAATAAAACCTTCAATATCAGCTGTATGATTAAACAGTCCATCAGAAGTGACCCTTTGAGTGGCTGAGCAAAGCCTGAATGCGTTATGTATTTAAACAAGGCAGTGGCTCTGGCGTATGTAAATATATACACACTTACCCATAATGCACCTGTAAGATATATGTGGTTCCACTAATAGTACACATGTCCAAATAGGTGTGGTGACCACTTGTTGTATTAATGGGAATTATGGTATTTAATGTCGCAAACGTCTGCTGCTATCTTGTTTTTAATTGCACACATACTATGCGTTAATTTATTTTTATTCATTTCCTCACCGGTATTCTGTTTCCAGAACATGCTATTTGGGCAATGTGTATTTTTTAAATGTGTTTGCTCTATATTTACTTGTCTGCACTGTGTGTACTATCTTTGTCTTGTTTTGCTTGCTGCTGAAGGCACTAAAATGTCCCCCGTCATCAATAGAGTATATTTAATTTAATTTAACTTTATTTACTGCATTAAACCATTAAATGCAGTCCAGTGTTTTACTTCTAGGATGGCGTCCTATAACTCAGGTTACCAGTGTCAATATGGGGACAATTTCTGCGGTGAGTCTTAATTAGGTCTTTTTCTGACTTGCTTTTGTCTGTGGTTTTTTTTACTGCTTCACATTAATATATCGACATTTGCAGAGGTGGGTAATTGAGGTCCAGAGAGTAAAATTCCAGACCAAGGATTTGTTTCAACCAACAAGTTGAGCATAAAGTGTCACAGTATTCGTATACTCAACTGGCTGGTGGAAACAAAATCTTGGTCTGGATTTTTACTCTTTGGTCCTGAAATACCCACCTCTGGTCATTTGGATGCTCTACCATCTGTCATAAGATGCCCCCTTACAATGAGCCATGTTGGCCTTCTCTAAGGGTACAGACCCCTCCAACTTGCCGCTAACCGCTCCATTAATCGCTCCGCCCACAGCGATCCGTGCGTACGAGCAGGAAGTGATTGTGGTGCCCATCGTGCTCCTCATGAGCTTCCTGGTGACTCTTGTCTTCCTGCTGCTGCTGCGTTTCTGCCCTGAGAAGGTAAACCGGCCGTGGCGGCCCAGCCACACCAACGGCCTCCAGCGGCAGCGATCCAAGAGGGAACGGCAAGGCATTGATGGTGAGGGAGCCTGCGACTGCCAAAAGATGTACATCTGAGTAGTGAATATAAATTTACTCAGTATATAGCAAGTTAACCTTAGAATATATATGCAAATAAACAGTAAAAAATTACAAGAATTTCTTATGTTCTCCAGAGTTACTGACAATTTATTTGGTGGCTAGATGAACACTTCAGTCCTGAAATCTCTCCTCAGGGTACCCTAGCAATGCCATGTACTCATTCAATCAATTAACTTAATTAGTTCAATAACTTGATGAAGTATTGATTAGCTATATGCTTCTGGTCGGGTCAGCAAATATATGGGTATATTGCATGGTCACTGTAAATATCAACAAGTAGTGCATGTCACTAAATGCAAAATTTGTGGGTTCAAATCCCAGGGGGCACACATAAAATCATAATCCTTCCCTCTAATGCACCCACAGGTAAATCTGTTAAACATCATTTTCTTTGACTGCCTAAGACTTTTGCACAGTACTGGATTTGCTTACTAAAGCAGTGAATACAGCTGTCAAAACTGCAGTATTGTCCACATAGCAGTGTCTTTAGCGATCTCCTGTCTGTGTCTACAGCTCCCATAGGACTGAATCCTCTGGAGCATGAGACCATCTCTCTGGGTGGCCCCACCTACTCCACCTTCATTCTGTCCCCTCAGCCGGACCCCACACCACAACCTGTCCTCCCAGAGTTGCCTAGACAGAGACTACCTGAGTCTTTCAACAAGATCTCCACTCTGCCATTCACTTTCTCGCTGAAAACAGATGAGTGTGTCTCTCTGTACCGCGCCAGGATGGACAACACAGATGTGGTCCTAAGAGTCCTCAATGGTAACCACCGCCATCTCTGCACTCTCTCCATATTCCTCCCCCATAACTAGCTCTGCCACCAGCACGCCAGCTTTTGAATTTGAAATTGAATTGAAACAAACCCATTCAAAAATAGTCTGAAGGTACACCTTAAGGAAAAGAGTAGCACTAAGTCTGAATTAGATACTAACAGGTTGTTGTGGAATACAGTGGAAATAGCATAGTTCTATTAATACTTTGATTCTGTGTTCTTGATACGCTTGTGTAGCTCTCTCCAATGATAATCTCAATGTTGTCAGTCTTGTATCCATAAACATCACGCACTCCTTTTTCTTCCTGCGCCATCCATCTCCTCCTCAGATTCTGCCAGTGCCAGTGAACGGCAGAACTTCCAAGGCTTTACCTCCTTTCTGTGGCAGCTGGGCTCGCACCCGTTCCTGCCCGCTGTGCTGGGCACTGTCACGCTGCGTGCCCCGCTCATCACCGTCGTGGAGGAGCTGCCCAACCGGGACCTCCTGGGCTTCCTCTGGAGGTGTCGGCAGGTGGGGGCAGGGTTCGGGGGAGCTGAGCCCACGTGCTGAACTGTGTCTCTATGTCTGGACGGAGCATATACATACCGAGTTGTCGTTGACAGGATAATGTGACTCATGAGGCCCCTTGTGACCTGACAGAGAAGCGTATGTTCACCATGGCAATCCAAGTGGCATCCGCTCTGGTGAGTCACACCCCCCCACCCGGGAGCTGAATGATGCCCGAGCCACCCTAAACTCTGGCTTAAATTCTTCCCAATCCAGGATCACCTCCACAGAAAGGGTGTTATCCATGGAAACCTTGGGGCCCGGAGTGTGCTTGTGGGCCGGGATCTGACAGTCAAACTGTGGGGACTGGGCACAGCATACAAGAAAACTCAGGCTCTCCCGCCCCCTAATAATAGCGGGATTAAAAAATGGCAGGCTCCTGAAGTGCTAGCCAGGAGGAGCGCCTCTACTCACAGCGACATGTAAGTGGCTGAAATGGTGAGCGAGAGCAGCGGCGCTGACAGCGAGCTGGGAGTCTGCAGTAGTAACACAGTACCATTTCCCCCCCCCAGCTGGTCTTTTGGCATCTTGCTGTATGAAATGGTGACTCTTGGTAAGTTACATGTCCTTTTTCTCGGTGTTACAGGGGTTGAGGTGCAATATATCAGGGTATAATGAACCCAAATTAATCCAGAAACTTGAAAGTTGAAATATGACACGGAATTGTGTCTCCTTTAACTGGAAAATTCAGAGGGGAGTGTAAAACTAAAGGGTAGTGAGCAAAAGGATGTGAATACTCACACACACTGCGGGAACAGACCACACTCTAAAGGGTAGTGAGCAAAAGGATGTGAATACTCACACACACTGCGGGAACAGACCACACTCTAAAGGGTAGTGAGCAAAAGGATGTGAATACTCACA
>JAODUD010000134.1:20733829-20748237 GCA_026784285.1 Stomatorhinus walkeri
TAAAGGGTAGTGAGCAAAAGGATGTGAATACTCACACACACTGCGGGAACAGACCACACTCTAAAGGGTAGTGAGCAGAACGATGTGAATACTCACACACACTGCGGGAACAGACCACACTCTTCCTCATCTCTCCCAAACTCATCAAAGTCACTTCATTAACTGAGCATTTGTAAGTGTAGAGCAAAAGCCCCCTTGACGTTGTTCCACCTTCGGCCAGCTCGTATACACCATATGGCCAAAAGTATGTGAACACCCAAGTTAATCAGAGGAATTTCTTGTTCAATCTACACCCACTGCTGACAAAGACATGCAATCAAGCACATAGTTACGTAATCTTCTGCAACAATTATTATCAGCAGAATGGGTGGTTGTTGTACAGGAGATATTAGTGACTTTCCACTTGGCTCCATCATAGGACGCCATCTTTCCACACCTTTCCAAGTCAGTCCACCAGATTTGTCCTGCTAGAGCTGCCCTAGTGGGCTGTAAGTGAGGTGATTGTGAAGTGAGTTCAGCTGTGAAGTCATCAGTCACACAAACTCACAGAAAGTGAGCTGATCTCTCAGCATCGTTACCCACCCTGAATGGCAGCAAATCCCACCAGCAATGTTACAAGCTGCTAGTGGGAAGCTTTCCCAGAACAACACAGGATATTACGGCAGGAAAGTGTGACCAACTTCATATCGATACCCGAGGTTTTGGAATGAGATGTTGGACAAACTGGTGTCCACATGGTTTTGGCCATATAGTGTAAAGTTTATATTTAAAATATATTCCAGATGTTTTATTTTGAATGAGTTTGCTGAATTAAGGCTAAAATGTGTATTGAGTCTCAGAAATACAGTGTTTCTCAAACCAGTTCTCGGGGTGCCAAGACAGACCACATTTTCCTCCCCAGTAGGGAGCAAAAACATGGACCTTCTGGGAAACAGCAGTATTGTCAATAATACAATGGTCTTATGAATGGGCTGGGCATTTATAGGGTTGGGGTTGATTCCCTGGGCATGGAGTCGTTGGCACATGAGGTAGAGGGTGCTAAAAGCGGTATATTTCCAAATGGCTGTGGGTACTTGCTTTAAAAATCTAAGGAATGATTTCCAAGAAAGTCCAAATATAGTTTTATGTGGAAAAAATGTAATCTAATGTGATATAGTCCATCAATGATTTATGACCTGTGATATTTGGGTGTGAGGCTGTGAAGACTTTCTCACAATGCTGGTGACAAGGAGCTGTTGCTTGCCGTCATCCTGTCACAGGGGACGCCCCATTCGCAGATGTGGCAGTAAATGAGCTTCTGCAGCAATTGCAGAGAGGGAGGACTCTGAAGAGGCCAGCCCACTGCCCCAACTCACTGTAAGAAGTTACAGTCGCGATCCCAGCACCATTTGGTGTAATGCCCTCAAAACACAAAGCTCTTGACAAAGAAATAACGAATTGCTTCATACATGAATGTGAGAGTTCAGATAATGTAGTAATAAATTGTAATGGAAGTTACGGGAGAAAAAACATCTTTGGGTTTAACTCCCTTGCCTTGGCATACAAACCCAATACGCTTTAGGTTTTCATGTCAAGCTTTAGACTGAAGTGGCTGTTGTCCATCCATCAATGTGCTTACGGTCAGGACCTTAACTGAATAACAAGACTATTGTGGTACATATTACCACAAATAGCATTGCCCTGAAGACATATATAATGACAGATTCTGTTACCTTGCTTTCTCAGTTACTCGATCATGAAAGCCTGTTGCCAATGGAAAGAGCAAGATCGTCCTTCACTGGCTGAACTCAACCACAAGCTCCAATCTGGAGAGAAGTCTGCCAATGACCGGGTTGTCCTGCGAGTACCAGAGCCAATCGACATCGAACGCTACCTGCAAGAAGCTGGATATGCGGAAGATAACAGCTACAGTGTTCTTTGATGGATGCTAGTGCTGTCTTTCGCACATAAGGAATTAGCACTGTTATTAACAGATTTGGATGGGCATGTAAGTAAATGTATGTATGAGGTGTTGTCAGGGTTACAAATTTAGTGTAATATAAGATTAATTATAAAATATTGATATTTTATGATGTCATGAATAATAATTATTGCTATATATTTTCCCCATTTATGAAATTCCAGCAGTCGTATGCCACTAAACGTGTCCTTGCTCCTTATTTTCACTGTAGTTTAGTTGCATGCTTGCAGGTTGTGCGAGTGAGAGCAGTATCAATGTTGATGTTAGGGATAGGGTTTGGGTGAAGCAGGGCTATCTGTGTATCCTGGCATATACCCACGGCTGAGGGTCACTAAGCAAGTAGCCTGATTGGCTATCTCCAGTATACATTGACATGTCCTACTGAATGTGTGGCATGCTACTCCTATCAATGAGCTTCAGTAAATAGAAGTCATCCATCATGCTCATTTTCTAAGTATTGGTAATGTTATAGCAGCAGCATATTGGCTATTTGTCTAGTTTTCTTTTATAAAACAATGGGACAATCAATCATAGCTTAGAACAGCAAAAGCAGACTACGGACTGCATACAATAGGAGTCTCAGATCTGCTGCTGGCCCCTGATTGTGTCCTGTCAATAAAGATTTTAAAAGTACAGGTTAAGCCCACACACTGCTGGTTATGGGATGCATTGCAGGGGTCCAGGTGTGAGCAGTGTGAATCAGTACACTTGTACCACTTTTTAAGCTGCTAGTGCTTGAAGTATTATTGAAATGTACAGCATGATAATGCACATGAAATAAACATTTTTAAATGCTTGAATATGTGGACTAAATCTCACTCATCTATGGTTTAAGGGCTTACAAAAGCAACCTGTCAGGCATAATATCCATTAATAGTCTTTTATTTCTAGAGCCATAAGCAGTAGGCTAATCAACATGTAGATACTTTAGCAGAAGATTAACAATGATAGTTTTCATAGATCAAAACTGCAAGAATAACAAAATACTGTTTTAGTAGATTAAAATGGCTATAAACCAGACCTCAATTGTGTAAAAAAGTAAAAGTAATTCAGTCATACTTTTCATTCCAGTATATTTGGAATCACAGTTGTCTGTCCACCAGTGTAGAACAAAAACTTCACATGGAATGATGGACAATGTAGTTCACTGTATACTTTGGAACAGAGGAACCTGGTATTGCTATTTTTGAACTCTAATACTATGTTACTTCACTAAAACACAATTGAAACAGTGAAAAGGCAACTCTCTGACATCAGATGTTGTTTTAGTCAACTAATGAATAATGATGATGATCGCCTTCCTTCATTACATATGCACAGAGATGGCCAAATGTGGGCAATGTTTGCTGAGAAAAAGACAGCCACTCCCTCTCACAAATACACATTCAGAAGTGTGACATTATGGTGACCTTTTTTCAGATATATTACCGCCCCTCTTTCAAACAAACACAGAAAAAAAGTCTCCATAGAATGGAATCTAAGCCCTTACACAATCTTTCCCCTCCTTCTCTCATACCACCCCTTACCCCCAAAGAAGAGGTGTGGTACAGCCCACCCGCACAGGTCCTATCAGTGTCTCAGTCCCTCAGGTTGTTGATGGAGGCGCAGATCTTAAGTGCGGGCCCCAGCTTGATATTCATGGTGGACATGAGGTGCTCTTCCCTCAGCAGAAGTAGGGCCTGACCGTCAATCTCCTGGGAGAGGAACTGACTTGCCAGGTCCTCACAGCCTGACGGACAAGAGAGAGAACGAGCGCTAGGAACATGGTCCTTCTGAGGCGTTACAGAAATACAGTGGTTCCCAGTACATCTGACTACGTCTAGGACTGTGGCAGGAAGGGTGCATGTTAAATAACAGCAGCTAACTGGTGGCATCCGATTGCCATGCAGAGAATTATTTACTACAGTAAAATCCCGTTTTAGCGGACTCGCATATAACGGAATTTCGCTTATAACAGACAAACACTTTGGTCCCCAGGGCCACTTTTAGCTGTAGTTTTGTTTGGTTATAACAGACATGCCGGTGATATCCAGCGCAGATACGTAGTCGGGGTTATTAATAGTCACGATATAATGATAAATACCACAAGTGTGTCTGCTGAGGTGTGACATGAGTAAATGGTGTCCTGTAGTTGTGTTCTTGCCATACAGCAACTCTGGATATAACAGACTTTGGATATAACGGACTGTTTTGCCAGGTCACTTGAAGTTCGTTATAAGTGGATTTTACTGTATGTCAAACTTAGAGCCTGCTGCAAGTACAGGAACAGCCTGACTCTGAGGCTGTGCAAATGGACACAGGAGACCCAGTTAGTCAGTTTGGCTTCTTTCCTCCAACAAGCTTTTCTTGTTGTTAGAACACTTTTGAACTTATAGAATTTTATTTTCATATCGTTAACTCTTATACCCATCCAATATATGGAAATCCAGATAGATCTGGTTTTTATGAGCCTCTCTGTGACATGGGGGATGTCACATAGACATACAAAGTCATCAGCAATGCATTGTAGGTAAATGTTCATCTCAACCTGGTGTGATTTCACATTTTGGAACAAGCATCGCTACTTAGGGAAAAAGACAGAGGGGCCCAGAACATGGTAATTTTCAGTTCTACTAGCCAAGAGGGGCACACACTACTCAATATAATAATAACAGGGTGAGGAATTAAATAAAACATCAAACAGTAAACCAGGGATGCCAACGGGAACCTCACCTTGCAGAGAAGAGATAAACTGACACACTTCCTCTACACTCCAGTGAGAAGGGCTCCCAGACAGGAATTGGGCACCGTCTAGCGAGAGGCCCCCGGGGGCCTGCCCTTCCACCTGCGGCCTGCAATGAGCAGGCCGAGGGACAGAAAACGACGAGCCTGGAGACAGAGACAGCGAGTCTTCCTCTTCTTCCTCCTCACAGCTGGAAACATCTTCGGAGCGGCTGGACTCTGATCGACACTTTGAGTGGGGTGGTGGGTTATTAGAAAGAAGCTCCCAGTGAGTGTGGGCACTAGCATGTAACAACACATCAATGAACGGGCGGCCCTGCAGCTCAAAATGGTGCCAGCGAGGACCCCATCACCTTCAGGCTGGGCGTCATTTAGGGCAGCCATCGCACAGCGGATCCCTCCTACAAGCTCTCCCACCCCTCCTACTGGCATCACCCCTCCGCAGCCCAGCTGCATGCTTAGCAAAAAAGTGCACAGAAAAGGAGACACACAAGCTTACACTTGCACAACACACGTTACAAGGGATGCTCACACACCTTGACGGGCAGGTGTCTTCCCGCTATTTTGGCACTGGCAATTTCTGAACTGCTTCTGCGAGGACCCCTACGCCTCAGGATGCCATCTGGGCCTGCAGACCCCCCGGCCACACCTCGCAGGGCCCGGCCGCGCCGTGAGCGGTATTGGTGGCTGCAGCTCACGTTGTATCTGTAGGAGAAGGAGCCATAGGGTACAGAATTCAGCTGTTGAGTAATGAGAAAGCTACCTGGCTGCCCATGAATCACAAGGCAGCACTTCCACAGTACGGGCCTTTTGCACCCCCTAGTGGAGAATAAGTCAACCACAACCATTCTTGCAAAATCCAGTAAAAATCAAATCAGACATAATGGTGTTCAATAATCATAATAACCACGAATATACTGATGTAACGCCTGATACTGTAGCACTACTACTGCTAACCCGACCTGGAAGACCAAATAGTCTTTCAAACCCCATCTAAAAGGATCTGAATATTCCAAAGGAAACTACTCTAGGGTCGGAAACCTTAACCAGATTTTGTAACATGCTAGTTGGAGGTTGTTAAACTGAACAGTTTTTATATTTTTTACTGTTTAATTTGTCTAAGAGATGTCACAGGCCAGTTGTTTAGAAAATATGACCTGTCAACTAAATATGCTACACACCACTGTAACGATGTACGTTAAGGGAGAATTTTTTATCACAACATAAACCGAAAAATCACGCGTGCAGTATTTTGCAAATTTACATGGCATAAAACAAGACAAATTAATTTTGATCCTGCATAATCCCTTTGAGGTGCTGACAGAATTATTTTGCAGTTAAAAGAGCTTTAATGCTGAAATTGTAACGCTTCACAAACAAGTGAGTGACGAACAGGAACAATAATGATTAGTAGTAGTGGTGGTTTGTTTATGTTGATTGTTAATTCCATGCCGGCAACTAGGGTGAGAGTAAATAGGGATTAAAGTAGGACTTAAAATGAGCCAAAAAGGTAAAAACTGCATAAATGACTCCAAAAGCCTACGGTTAAAAAAATCTAAATAAGACTGCTTAAGAATAGCTTACGATAAAAATAATCTAAAAAAACCTTTGGCTTGACTTTACTAAAAACCTGAGTAAAACCTGAGTGAGTAAAATTATAACCATTTTAGTTAACTAAATAACTTTTGTCATCTTTCCAAGAACTGGACTGTTGTTATTAATAGTTTCATCCCATTCAGCCTGCAATCTTTTCATTACATGAGACAAGTAGAGGCTTGAGATAGTCACTTGGTATGAGTCACTGTTATATATCTGAAGTAGCAGTGGTGGTGGTGGCAGTAGTAATAGTAACCATACCTCTTGGCACAAGTCATGGAGCAGAAGCGCTTGGAGCCCCGGAACTGGTTCGCTGGAGCAAAACCTTCACAGTATTCACACTTCATCACTGGGTGCAGGGGCGGGATAAGGAGTTACATCCAGGAAATACACAGAGACTCCAGCTGGACTCATCTGCTTGCTTTTTACAGATCATAGACACTCACCTGCAGGAGACTCAGACTCTGTCTGGTCTGCAGATGGTACAGCCATTGGCAATGTCCCATCAGATCGATCCTTCACTGGTCCAGTAACCTGTCAATCAGCAAGTGGTTACCATGGTTACAGAAGCCACTCCCCTTGACAGTCCAGTAGTGTGTTGCACCAGCTTAGCGTATCTACGATAATAAAGTCAGTGTAGTCGTAAAGTGCACCTTAATTCTTACGCTGAATTTAGCGTCACATTCTTTGTCAGTTGCACCACTGCTGCTTAAACTACATCTAATATTGCCACACAGAATGACACTTTCACTGTGCACAATCAATCAAAATCTATGCATGATATTGCCAGAACCAATTTGCTGTTCCACATGTTTGTTGGGTTTGGGTTATACAGAGCTACCGACTTGTTTTCTCTGTATTTATGAGAACTGTTTAACACAAAGCTGCAATGAAACCTGTAATTTGCCATGGTGCGATGTAAGAAGTGTGGGCTAGGTAGCTTGCTAGGTTTGGTTTAGGGGTGCCACGGATCACAAAACTCACAGTACAGTGGTACCTCAGAACTCAAAATTAATCCGTTCAGAACTCTGGGCCAAATCCTGATTGAATTTTCCCCAAAAGAAATAATGGAAAACCAATTAATTGTTTCCCCACCACAAAATAATTACACCGAAATATGTTTTTTTTTTTTAGCATTTAAACAGAAAATGAATCGGACAAAACAAGAAAAGCATATACTGTACTAAGCACATCTAAGCAGATTGATCAAAACAGTAATTTTTAAAGTAAGAAAAGAAATGTATGCAAACCATTTGCAAAGCTAAAAAAAATAAACAATGTGTCCTGCTCCTTCTGTGTGCCACGCCCCTTCGTTAACCTCGTGTGGAATCCCCGTGTGATGAGCTGTTACTGGTTGTTGTCATTAGTCCTCTGTATTTAGTCTGCATTTCAGTTTGTTTCTCCAGACCGGTCATTGTGTTGTCCGTCTGCATTTTGCCTGCCGTATCTGTAATAAAACCCCTTATTTCCCGATACCCTGACTTTTGCACTTTTGTCTCCCAGTTCCTTCCACGCTGGGCACGACATTATTGTTATAATTAAATGTATTAATGGTTTAGTATTAATATTAAAATAATCAATAAGAAATCTTTATTTTAAAATGTATTTTATTATATAATAATTACTGTTACTGTCTACCATTGTCTAAATAACTTGTACTCGTGAGGAATACAGTCATCTTAGGTCGCCATTCACAGTTTGAATTCTGAGATTCAGGTGTAGTTCTACGTAATTTTTTTTTTCTAACTGGTTGATGTGACTTAAGAATTTAAAGTTAGAATGAGATCAAGAATTTTTCAGATAATCAAAAAAGAAAATAAAACTGCTTTGCATTGGAAGGAAGTTAATCCGCGGTTAACATATGCGGGGGGTGGGGGGGATCCTTATGCATCAATGGATATCTTATACCACTAGTATTGTTTATCAAACTCGTGGTCAAGTTAGATAGTGTAGAAATATAATAAATGTATATTTTGTAAGGCCAATATAGTTTTGCCTGATATTGCTGGTGCCAGCAGTACTGCACTATTGTGTAAAGCATGCACAGGTCAATCATGTAGCACTTTTGTCATAAATATTAATGAGACATCTCCTACCACCCTGCAAAAAGGAAATTTGCCACCCGTCCCGCCCACGCACGAGGCAACATGGCTGCGTCTACCAGCAGAGCTCCGGAGCCTCTGGAGAAACACGCGGCTCGCACACGGTCTTCCAAACTTTGGGAATACTTCAGTCAGGACACCTTTTCTGCACCTCTACTGTAGCTGACATTAATGATGCTGGTTTAGCCATTTTTGTATTTTCCGTTTACTTATTCTATCTTGTAAGAGTGAGACAAATTATCGTTTACGACTCCTCTTACACACTGTAGCCTAAATCGTTCCTTGCTCAATGATGTAACCTTAACTATAAGCTACCGTTGCTAGTGTTTGTTAAAAACATGTTTCTCTAGTTATGAAATCATTCCATGTTTTAGCATCTATTTCAATATTAAAGTCAAATTGGCGTACTGAAATAATTAACTTTTGCAGTGATGATTAACTTCAGTCTAACATAGAAAACCTATGGAATATCTTAAGATTTGCCTTTTTGTCAATAATGCTCTAGTGTTTAAGAAATGTTTTAATAAACTGAAATGTTAATAAGAATTTCATATTTGTGTGTGTGAGGTGAATTGTATTAAATGACTGACTTGAAAATAATTGCTTATCAATAAATTTATCATCAGATCAATCAAAAAATTAGTTGTTAGATTAGTTGAATAATTGAAAGAATAATCATTAGATTAATCGTTTAAAGAATAATCATTTGGAACAGCACTAGTTCACACGAAACAAATAACGGCAGGGCAACGCATTTCTCTGGCTTGCCTGCTGATGCTAGCTCTAAAGATTAAGGTTCAAGCCAGTGACCTTGTTTTATCCTAAATCAGCGGACAAGGTAACAAATTATTAAATTTATCATTGATAATGTTATACTATTACATGTTAAAGACAAAAAAGGTTTGTTAGACTATTCACATTTATGCCATTTTCACCATTCTTAAAGATTTTTTTTCAAGATAGACCTTACACCTAATATTAAGTTAGTGTAAAATTTACATTACAACATAGTGCTACGTTGAAACTATTTGTGTGGTGCAACCAATTGTTTTTTAGTGTGTTAACTCGAACATAGGGCCAGCTTATGTCCAGCGGAGGCTAAGATTGGACTTACGCTTAGCTGGTGCAACCCACTGCAGGTCCAGCTCTTGCCTTGATAAAGAACTTACTGGAAAGGGCTCTGCACCTTCCTGGATGACAAAGCCCTCAATTAGGTGAGTGAGGACTTGGGGTTTGACTACAGCTTGAGGAGGGGGGCCCTTCTCCTGCCCACCTCCTGCTCGACAAGTTGAAAGGGACAGGCTGGAAGGAGTGGGAGTGATGCCATGGGCTGAAGAGGAATTAAAAAAAAAAGAAAGAAGGAATGAGAAACCGAATAAGTGGCAATGATGTCACTCATATTTTAATTTTCAGCAACACAGTAATTTGACAGTATTATATCATTATATCGGCAATGCAGAAGCACTGATCCCTCGCCTTCTTCAATAGCTGGGGTTAAGATAGGAGGGGATAGCTCTCTGGCTGGGGGGGTGGAGACAAGGCTGGGCCCGGCCACTGACACGTTCATATCGGACTCCGACTTCCTCTTCAGAGAGCCAGCTGCAGGTTTCCCCTTCAAGTCACAGGCAACATGATGAGTTGGGCTTTTAGACGCACATGCTCACACCAATTGGCTGAGGACGGTTATAAAAGTTAACTGATGGAGAATTTGTACTTCACTCACCTGCATCTGAACAGACTGCACATGCAATGGATCTCCACTAGGAGGCACTGCCAGTGACGGGGTAGCCTGGATGTCCAAAGGGTGGGCGACAGAGAGGCAGGGAGCAGAAGAATTGGAGGCGGAGGATGAGGTAGAGGTAGAGGAGGAAGAGTGAGCTGGATTTAGCACAGGACCCTGAGTGGCAGGCAAGTGAATCTGAGAGACCTGGGTCAAAGGTAGCGCACTCTGGGTTGACTTCAGGCCCGCACTGGTGCCTCCACCGACCCCCACACCTGTCGCTATGGAGGTCACCTTGCTGGTGGAGTTATTCAGAGACCCGCTATCCTGGGCACAGCAATTTCGGGCCTGCGCTAGAGCCAAAGCCTGGGAGTTTCCTAGAGAACCCTGCCTGGCACCCACCAGCTGAACAGGAACATGCGGTGGCAGGTGAGAGGTACTGGATTGGGGGTTGCTTGGTGGTGCAGGTAGAATTGGAGGGGGGTGCCTTGAGGGAAGCTGGAGGGGCAAGCGGAGGCCTTGGACAGTTTTCGGCTGAATGGGGACAGGCCCAGAAGTATGGGCCATCTTCTCAGAACTTATGTTAGTGTTGGTTTGCTGGAGTGGTTGAACCACCAGTGTCTGGGTGTTAATATTAGGTTTGGGCCCTGCAGAGCTGACAGGATATCCTTGCGATGGCGTCGGGGTGTTGGAAGTCGGAACCAAGATGTGAGTCGCTGTGGTAGCCGAGGTAACTGTGGTGACAGCACGTGCTTGACAGAAGCCAGAAGTAGAGAGAAGAAGCTGAGAAAGAGGAATGGATGGAGAAGGGGAGGAAGAGGGTGGGAGGGGAGGGGCTGGCGGAGGGGCCATGCTGGGCTGGTTTCCAGTTTTGAGGTTCATATTGGGAAGAGTGGGAGTGGAGGGCTGGGTGTAAGAGGGCAGTTTAGCGTGCATTTGTTGCTGTTGCGGGGGCTGCAGCTGCTGCCCTGTGGTCTGCTGTGCAGTCTGGGGGAACTGCTGTTGCGGCTGTTGGACCATAGAGTAGGCGGCTGAGGACACAAGAAAAAAGAAACGGATGAGGGGGGGGGATATCAGTTTAGGAGCCCTCAGCATACCACCTGAGCACAAAAATAATTTGCTGGTTCTCAAATTTTAATTATTTAATTAACTAGAAAAGGAGTAGTTTAGAAAATGACAGGCATTAATGATGTCATAGAGTGAGACTCCTGTTCTCTCTTTTTACCTGTGTCTTTCCGGTCAGGGCACTCTGTTTTCACTGTGGCAACTTGAGAACTGGAGACACAGCGGAGGGCCAGGTTCTGGACCTGGATGGAGAGAAACGTCAGAAAATGGAGGAGAGTGATTCGGCAAGCACAGAGTCTCAAGGATACTTTGGAAGCACTCTTACTTGGTCTGTATCGGACTGGCTATTAGAAGAGACGGGAGTAACTTCGTGTTGCTGATGTTGCTGGGTCTGTTGCTGGGTGACTGTTGCTACAGCAGCTGTTGCTGTGCCAGAAGGCATGAATATAAGCTGCGAGGAGAGTGGTGTCCTAAGAGAGCGATTTACCTGGTAAAGGAAGGTAATTAAACAGTTAATAAAAATGTCCATTTAAAACAACACAAGATATAATAATGATGCAAACCTCATAGAACATTGACCACTGAAATAACAGCCGGAAATACAATGCTTTTTCTGATCAGTGTAAATTTAAGACTTGCATACAACGTTTGTGAGATCTTAAAATATCAAAGAAGAAGAAGGGAGAAAATGAAACTTCAAACTCACTCTGAGGAACATCTGTCCCTGCCCAGCTGTGTTTCCACCCAGCAGTACCGACTGACTCAGGGCTGATGATGTCGTAGAGGAGGCGGGGCCAAGAGGCCGAGGGTTGCTCATGGCTCCCCCTCCCGAAGAACTTAAGTTCACCTGTGATATTGACTTGACGTTAGGCAGAAAGGATTTAGCCTAAACTTTTGTCACAAAAAGCCATTTAAATACTGTTATGTCTACTCTGTAATCAATAAATGAGCACAATGTGAAAGAAAACCAAGCTTTTATTCCTAAACACTTCCGTATGTGTTCAAAAAGTAACTTCAAACTGCAAGTGAATTTCATTTGATACATTTTAACCAAATAAAACTAGTGAGTGCAAATATCAGCCTAATAAAGAAAGATTAATATTCCTGGTATAGCGAGACAGACGTTTGGACGCACGGTGCAGTGAGCTGTGCTGGTGGCTTGGGAGACACTGTTACTGGGGGAACTGGACTGACGGCTGGCTGCGAGGGTGGCCTGGAGAGAGAGAGGCATGAGAAGTGAGAGAAAATCAGCATCCAAATAGGATCCTCCTAGGGTGTCATAGCTGCTCAAACACAAGGCACTAACAGCTTCCCGTGACCCAGGCAGCCAACGGCAGAAAAATGGCACCCAAAAGCGCTGCTTCACAGCAGGACTGGTACCTGCTGCACGGCCGCAAGGTTCTGGAGCTGGGCGCTGCTAATCTGCTGCTGCAGCATCAGTTGCTGGAAGTACTGGGCCGCATTGGGCTGCCTCTGCAGGGCCTGGAGAGCCTGTATTAAGCAATGAGAACAGTGCTTACACGGGGAGGCCCTGTTTGTGGTATGGCAGTTCTTGAAAAAGGCACAAGAAAACTTCCCAGTCAATGCTTAGAGTAACATTAAGCCGGGGTACGTGGAGTCTGTGTACAAGGAAAGAACCACTACTAAATCAAAACACACTAAACAATGTACATGAGTACTACATCTGATCAGGTTTCTATATGTCTGAATCTGCCAACATTATATATTTTATTACTGGTTTCTCTTCCTGTGAGCACTGCTGAATTTTCTCTTCACTGTGTTAATTTGCTAATAAGGCTACACTGAATAAACTGAAGAAAAAGCCCATTAAATACTCACAGCTGATGGATGATTTCCAAGTCGACCTGCATGAAGTAGTCACTCCTCATCTTATTTATCATTATTAATAAGCTTATTAACATTTATACAAACTCAAGAGGTAGAAATGTGCACTTTATAGGAACCACAACAATCAGAGTGGACACTTAATCAATCTGTTACTATTTTATTATACATTTCCATCTATTACCCATGGAGCCCCCAACTGCTGATGCAGGCATTTTTGATAATGATTCTGGGTGGCCAATCCTGACAATACGTTAGGGCATGACAACTACCTATAAGGTGAAAGGGACACTAAAAGGGGAAACATAATATACATGTATAGACCCACTGACCTGTACAGCCTGTCTCTCATACAGAGACATCTGAGATATCTGAGGTGGGCGAGAGTTTCCCCCAGACGCAGTGTTTCCATTAGCAGAACCTGCATTCTGGTCCCCATCAGTCTCCATCCTGACTGGAGAACAAAGCTGTCAATCAAAGATTCACAAAAGAAAACAAAACATTGACTTAGGGGAAGGAATAACACAACATGGAGGCTGATGGTTACTGGGTGTACAAAGCAACACTCAATTCTTTATCATTTTTAATTGGATTACCGATCATAACTTATTTGAAACAATGATTAAAAGTATCCCCCCAACAAACAAACAAACAAATAAACGAGTCTTTCTGTAACACACAGCTAAAGTAAATTTATGGACATGAACTCAAAATCAGTATTTGAAACTGTGCACAAATAACAAACTGTTATTTCTGCAAGCACAAGCACTACGTTAATATATCCAAAAGCTTCCATAAACTAAAATGCAGTCACAGTTCAACTGTCCATAAATAACGAATGATTTAGCTCGAGTCTTCTCAAAACGTAAAAGTAGTAAACGCTAGCTTAACGGATTCCCGGGGTCATAGTTGAGCTATACGATTTACATAGCAGTTAAATCTATTGCAAGTGTCCCGTTTCTTTAGCCAAAATAAGAAGTACAACGCGAGTTGTACCGCGATTCAAATACCTTAACCCCTTAGCTACTCTCAATGCTACTTACGTGCTTAAAATAATACTTACAGATAAATAACAGCGTTATTATAAAACTTTCATATTATATTAATATCTACTCCTATTAATAAATATCATATTGCATACAGTAAAAGCGCGCTTGCAGCTAAAATATAATCGCTATAGTAACAATATACGTTTCTTTTTTATTAGTTTTGCATGAGTCAAGAACAGTTTTCCCATCAAGTTCTTTCTGGATATACATACGTCTATTTCCCCCTTCTTGTGTAATACTTTTCTATAGTCGTTTGTTTATGTTTTCATATAATTCTCTCCCAAGCATCTAATAATATAAAGATCCGCGATTCAAATACCTTAACCCCTTAGCTACTCTCAATGATACTT
>JAODUD010000134.1:20748492-20766585 GCA_026784285.1 Stomatorhinus walkeri
AATGGACAAAATATTCCGCCTCCTTTTTGGCGTTTGTCTATGCATTTCCGGCGTAGACTGATGACGTAGAACAGCCGCGAGGAAAAGCGCAAATAATAATAATAATAATAATAATAATAATAATAATAATAATAATAATATAGCATGTTTGTTACATTATTACTGTACGGCATTGCTTCATTGCTTATTGTATATTTTGTTTTATCATCGTTCTCTATTGTAAAAGTTTAAATAAAATAATAATAATACTAATAATAATAATGACTATTTCGTAATTGTAGTTAGGTTTACCACTTGTCCGTATAACACAGGTCCCGTTTTGAACAAATTCTTCCGCGATGTGCAACGTGTTTTCGTATGCATGATAACCCCCCGTCAAGAATTCTTGTTATAACGTTTAAACAGATTAATGAATTTATGAGTCATTGTTACAAACAATATTATTATTCATTATCGGGATATATAATAAAATATAGTACAACATAGTCTACTTAAATATTTTTAGGTATTCCATGGATGTAAAGTAACAGCTAGGCTGAAACTTACAACTTCTAAGAAAAGTCCTAAAACCTGAAGGAATGTCTTAATCTAATCTCTTTATTAACTACTTTATATTCCTTGAATTTATTTTATTTTGTAACCTAAAATGAGTACGGTGACCAGATAATCCATGACAGGGAGGACACTTTGAGTTAATTCGGGTTTACAAACTAATTTCAAACTGAAAGGCTCCTGTGCTCGGCTAAATAGTTCAGCTCTTCTTATGCTTTAATTGACTGGTTTGTTTCCTTGACTGAAAGACTCACCCAGCTGTATCACATTAGCATAAGTGACACATGCAAGATTATAGGAGACTGACCAATCAGCACACAGCAAGAACTCGGTGCTCAAGTGAAATCCAGGTCCTTTTAATTAAAATGGTAATTTACAAGTCCTAGCTCAAAGTGTCCTCCCTGACATGGATTATCTGGACACCGTACTCATCTTAGGTTACAAAATAATTTAACAATTTAATCTTTTTACTTTAATTTTTTACTTTATATTGGTTATATTTCTGTGGAATATCAGTTGAGGGAAGAGGGGAATAAAAGAAGTAAATGAAGGGAAATGGTGGAAATACTAATAAACTTCTTTGTACATTGCAGATGTGGCCGCAAATGTGGACAGAAAGCAAGAAAGGTGGAGAGGTGTAAGAGGCAGGGGAGCGGAGTAAAGTAGGGTAATGTCCCAGGGGACAAGTATAGATACAGCTCCCAAACAAAGGTCTATATTAATACATTACAAAAGCAGCTGCTAAATAATTAAACGTAAACAGAGTAAAACCATCTCAAAAATAGGGGATCTTAACCAGCTGTCTTGGACACCTTTGGGAGTGTGGTGAGGCCTGTGGACTCTTTCTCAGACTAATCATGGAAATATCCTTGATCCCTGTCGGTGACAAATTCACAGGTAGTGATGATACAGCTGTGGTATGTGGCCTACACTCATAATTGGGAAGTGCTAGATTTCAACTAGTGCTGAAAATATAGCTGCTTTTTTTGTAACAAAGTTCATGGATTCCTGGTGCCCTGAAGCAGCATCTCTCAAGCTGGTCCTCGGAGGCTCCAAGGCAGTCCACAACTGGGAGGAAGTAAAGACGAGGACTGTGTGGGAGTTCCCAAGGACTGGTTTGAGAAACTTTTTTAAATTTGTGTAAAAAAAGAACAAACAAACTGTAATTTTATTCTTTTATTTATGTAAACGCAGCATTTTTTATAATGTCTCACAACCACAATAAGCATTGGCAACCCCCTAGCAACAGGAGCTCTTCCTAGATACCATTGTCAACCACCTCACATTTTAGATTGGTGACAAAATAATGTAGGGTGTTGTATGAAGAAGTCACACTTTTGACTTACCTACAACACTACAGCACAGTCCTACTCATTAAAGAAGCAAACAGTACAAGGCAGAGGCATAATCAGATACACACTTTATTCTTTACTAATAATCTTGCCTCAATGGTGAAAACAAATAGCTATTTAAATTTGCTTTGAAGTAAATAGTAAAAATAAGAGCACTGCAATGGGAATTCATGAATCTTATTAAAGTTCAAACACACCTGCAGTAGAGAAGACTCTGGACGGTTATGCATCAATGCTGTTCTTTGGATTCACAGCTATCTATGTGCGTCCGAATACAGAAATACTCCTGTGGCTTTTTCCAAGCTTAGAAATATATACACCACAACATAAATGGACACGGACAAAAAAGTAATCACATGTATATTAGGAATCGTACAGTATTAAAATAACCATTATTTCAGTAGCTGCATTTTTTTGCCAAATGTTTAGCCAGTGTCACATTCCTTCTTGAAAAAAATAATGATATTACAGTTACAGTTTTTGTTTTTCTGGTCATCCGTATCTTTACATTATAGTCGTGACTATCAATAATTTTGCCATAACTTTGTGATATTTCATTTGGTCATATCACAGCTAAACTGATATTTCTCTATTTCCCATGTTATCGTTGGTATTGGTACTTGCTCAGACATTACTCAATCTGGGATGTGCAACACCGTTCCATAATATTTTGATATATCTATAACATAACACAAATCTCCTATCCACAATTTTTACGATTCTCGAATTATCCTTTAATGTTTCATACATCTTTGAATTCCAAAAAAGTCACTATAAACATAAACATCCTGATATGAATGTGATGAGGTCACATGGGCAGCAAGTGATCATCTCTCTCTTCTGACTCCTCCCCCAAAGGCTCAGTGGCAACACCCCGGTAGGTAGGCGGTTCCTCCCGACTGCCCCGGGATCGACACACAAAGTCACACCCATCCTAAATGACGAAAAGACAGACGAGTTTAAAATGCGTCCGTTAACGCCATGACCATGGGCGTAGATCGTCAACACTCACTGCACTCAGATTTCCAATTTCCTGCCAGAAGGAGATGTTGGGAAATTGCTCCATTCCTTTGGCTCCGACAACCAGCCGCTGGTAGAGGAATCCACCAATCATGTACACCGCCAAGCAGGAAAAACCACTGACAAAACACATGAATACAGCTCAGAGAATCACCAATACAGTTAACATACCAAAAAACAACTACAGCTAATGAAGCCATGTTGGTTCATTCTTACACGAACAGCAGAATCGAACCCAAGCTCAGTTTAGAGGATACGGGTGGACAGACAGCACTGGAATCCAGCTCAAACAGATAAAAACAGTGCTTCTCCCTTTCTCTCTCCTCCAGAATTATTGCTAGATCTCCCTGTGGTGGAAGGGGGGGACAAAATAAATCAGCAAATAAACAAGTGGCAGGTGAATCATTTTATTACTAAATTACAGACCCCCAAACCCAGGTTTACAGGCCTGCCTAATGGTGCATAGCACCTCAAATTAATAATGTATCAGTCAGTCCATGACTGGATCATGCACATTTGCTAATTTCAGATGCACCCTTAGGCTTTGCTCACATTAACAGGCAGTAATAATACAAATTTGATGTTTTCATGGCTGTTGTGGACACAGAAATCAGACCTTTTCAAATCAGATTTGAGTTGCTTTCATATGTGGTCATAGATCAGATACATAACCGAATCGCAGCCATGAGGCATGATTGGGAACAATCAGATTGGAATCTATGTGTTTTTTTTTTTGCCTACATGCATGTGCTGAGCATTTTCTGTTGTTGGTAGCACAGAAGAATGTACAAAAACGTATAATTGTGCCATTTCAGAGGACAGATGCATTTACATTACAGTTAGATACAAGTCATTTGTAATTATCAATGTGAACCGTCAAGATATGCTAATCTGGTCAGAGCAAAACTTCGGAATTGAACACAGAGGCTTGTAATGTGAACGTAGCCTTAGTGATTCTGGCCTGGACCCGTGTAACAACGTATTATATAATATATTATTATAATAATAATAATGATAATGATAATTATGATGGTGATAATAACAACATAATACTGCAATATAAAATTACAATATAGCAATCTGACATGCGGAATTCCACTTACCGCCAGGACTCCTGGCTTGCAAAAGATCATGATGATGGCCCTCCGATCTTCACTGCTGCAGCGAGTACCATACTGAGAGCCGTTCCTGTATTCCAGCATCACCCAGTCACCTGGAGGAGGGGGTGGGCTGTTAAAATAGGATGTGTACTGATCTACAGGATCTACAGCTCTATGCAGTCTACACAAAGCAGGCAAAACCCTAACAGTGTGTCTAAAGCAGTGTTTCTCAGCACTGACAACCAGACACTCGCTCCCAGGTAGAAAGCTGGGAAGGAGCAAAAATGTGGACCATCAGTAGCTCCCCAAAGACCGGGTTAGGAAACTCTACTATAAAGCAAAAGTGATATACAATTTCATTACTAAAGCCATTCTTCACCCAAGTTCCCACTGAGCTGATGATCACACAAAATGTTCACAATGTTCCCAAAATGTTGGAGGAAGATAAGATAAAACGGCTGTACTTACTGCCGCCAGTAGCCTCTGTGACGGTGTATTTCCCTATAACGGTCTCTTTTCCATCTTTATCTTTTTGCACAACTCCTCCTCCGGGGATTGCCCCAGCATCACCACACACACGAAACTGGTACGTGTAGGCTTCATCTCCACTGGTGTTCACAGTGAAGCTTAGAGATATGAGTGGGACACAACATCACATTAGAGCTAAATAATGTGATCATGAATGACTGATTACAGAAATGTGGGACACTTGTTGTATTGTGAAATTCTAAACAGATGTCTATCTGTTATAAGATAATATCGTGATGGTGGAGGATGGGATGGGATTTTTGGCTCATACTCACTTCCTATTTGTGAGGGGTTCCAATCTTCTCAGAGCTTCTTTCTCAGCCTGTGAATTCTTCAATACTGAGGCCAGCTTACAGTTGCTTGTGTTGTTGCCAGCTTCCCCATCCTCAATGACGAGGACCAACAGAACAACTAAAGACAGCACTGGCATTTTGTGGAATATATACATGGGATTTCTGGGGAAAGACATACGATTGCTGAAAAACATGCATTTAACAACATTTAAACTAAAATAATCTGAAGTGACTGAGCAGGACAATCAGCTTCCCAAAAGAACTGCAAAGAGGAAACAGAAAGATCTTTAAAAAGCCTTTTACTCCACATTAGCCTTTATATTATTCAGATCACCGGAACAGTGAGAAGAATCAGTGGCAGCCACATGACGCTTACTCGCTCAAAAAACATGTGGCCCAAGTTAAACGAAGCGAGCTCATTTCCAACCTACCTCGGCGTTGTCCAACAGAGTTAAGGAGAGCAAACAGATCGAATAGAATCAGGATAAATATCCTTTACTAGAATAGCTACAGCTAACTGGTTCCTCTAATTACGCCTTACTAATATTAACTGACAGCTAGGGTAGTCACCTCGTTTATCAGAAAATCATGAACGATGCAACGGTGTGAATGGAAAAAAAATATCAGACGCGGGAAGAAAACTAAAGAAGCATCATCGGTTACAGATACTGTCAAACGCAAACATGCGAAACCGACATAGTTGCTGGGTTTATCATATACTTTCACTATGCAGATTATCGTTATTATCCCATGTCCTATCCGAAACGCGGAAGTGAAACTAAACATACAGGTCATGTGACTGAACTAGGAAACAGTCATTCTTTGGTACCATGTGACCGACATTGTAGAAGATGAGCCTTTTTTTGTTTAGGTGTGTTTTGTTTCACGTATTTGTTGATTCTCGTTAAAAGACTCAGCTTGTTTATGCATCTGTTTTTACATTTATTTATTTCACTGACGCTTTTATTCGAGGTTAAATACAAGTGAGAGGTGTGTGTGTATTTATATGTACACCTATGCCTGCAGTTGATTAGCAGGTTTGATTAATATACTCTTGTACTCTTCTTTTCCAGTGAAATACAACTAACTGCAGAAAATGCAACATAGTTTACAATATATGTATAAAAATATGGAGGTGCCTTTAATATGGAATATGGGTTTTAAATGGTTAATTTCTCCTCCCTAGACATATAGAGAGTGTAAACACCCCCCACCTCTCCCTGGCTTGCCACTGCCTTACCTGCTCTAAGACAATGACACACCCAGCCTTCACCATTCACCAATCACAGAGAGGAACACCCCAGCAGGTACACTTCCTGTCTTTGGAATGGAGTCAGAAAGAAAGACAACTTGAGTAAAGTTAATAATTTCAAGTGTCCATACCATTCTTAAACAATGAGAAGGAAGACTGGTGCAATATAATTGAACTGTGTAACTGAAAAGCCTTTCAGTATTGATTAACATGGATTCTGTAGAAGACAAAATACACTGGGAAAGGTAAAGTGACAATTTGTTCAGACTTGTTTGGGAATTTGAGAAAGGAGGGAGGAAGGGGGATGAGGAGTGAAATCTGAAGTGAAGCGGAGAGAGGAAGTCAGAGACGCTTGTTTTCAGAGGAAGGGAAAAAGAAAAACCTTCCTTCACTTTATCTTCCTTGGATTGTTACTGTTACTATTACTTTTTCATAAAAGTCACTTTCAAAAACACAAAATGATCTTGTTACTGGACTACAGAAATGTGGGTTTCTGCTGTATTGTGCAATTCTAAAAAGGTCTGGTTTATTGCTTTAGGAAAAAAAAGGAGAGATCTCCTTGCTTAACAAACTCAGGTGAGTCTTGGCATTTTTCGCATTATTTATTAAGTTGAAGTAAGTTGTTTTAACTTGTCTTTCCAGTTGAAATATGAGACAACAGTCCTAACCCATTTTTACAGTTGCAACTTGTTGCTGCACCCTGTAATGAACCTACATTTTCTTAGTGTAATGAATGTTTGATCGTAAAGTAAAAATATCACTACAGCCTGCACATTAGTCACACTGATAAATCTTCTCGTTATGTGCCTTTCAGTAATGCTCTGGAGCATTGAGATCTGTTACATTGCTGTTTACAGCAGTATTGCTAATTGAAATAGGGTCACCCATCATCATCATCATCATCATCATCATCATCACCATTATTATTATTATTATTATTATTATTACAACCATACATCCATATTCCAGCTGGTTCTCCTGGTCAGGGCTGTGGGATTATCTTTTAGTCAGCAGAATGGCTATATTGCAGCAATTGGTATTAGGGTGGCTAATTCATTCAAATGTCTTTTGGTATAAGCAAAAAAAATTGTGGTGTGAATCACTTTTAATAAATATTCATAGGTCAAAGCATATATAATGTAATTGTAGTTGTAAAATAGTTGTTAACATATAAATGCAGTACATGTTTAAATGCATTGTTGGTCATGTATGAATTTCAATTAATATGTGAACATAAGATAGACAAGTTAATTTTAGTACATGAAAAAATTATTTTTGTCTTGTAGATCCTGAAAAGCATGTTACCATGGGGACTAAAGGTTTCAGCTGGAACGTCTTTGGTTCACTGCAGTCTTCCGGACAAAACCCATCTGTGAGTACCCTCAAGCAAAAGGATCGCACTGCTCGAGGATCCAGTCCCAAAAGTGACCCTGCAGTGCAAGGAGTGAGGCAACGGGAACGTGACCAGGAAGAAGAATGGAAGAGGCAACGAGAAATAGAGAGAAGTAAAGAATGGAGGAGGGAGAGAGAAAGAGGGCTGGCACTAGGTCATGGGGAAAGGGTAAAGGAATCGGTAGGAACAGCACAGGGAAGATACATTAAGTCAGGGAAGGAAGTGCGGAGACAAAATGAGAGGCTTGCCAGTGAGAAGACTGGGAAGGAAAGATTGAGAGAAGGTGGCGTATTTCATCAAATGCCTGAAACAAGCAGAGAGCGAGTGGAGAGACTGATGAGAAGTATGTGCAGAGAAGATGATGGACGAACTAAGCCTCAAGAGAGACAACGGGGGGGAATAGAAAGGAAAGAAATCAGTGACAGAGACAGAAAACTAGGCCGTCCAAAAGATGAACAGAGAGACATTCAGAGGAATAGAGACATGGAGCGATGGAACGTTTGCAATAGAGAGAAAGAATACAGGAAGAATGGAGGAGGAGTGAGAGATAAAGAAGGACAACTAGAGCAACGTGAAATACGGAAGGAGCTGAGTCCAAGACACAGACACAGAGAAGTGTGGGAGGAGAAAGAGTTACAGGGTGAAAGACAGAGGGGAAGAGAGAGAGAAAAAGAAGGTGGGGGAACCAAACAATATGAGAGAAGCAGGGGACACCGTCCAGCTGAGAGACTGAGAATACCCGAGACAGAATCTGAGAAGTTCTCCGATCTAGAGGGATGGGAGAGGAAGAAACAGAGGCATAGAGTGACAAAAAGTGATGGAGATGGTGAAGGAGATATTCTACAAGGAATGGAGCTAGACCCTCAGAGGGGACATCAGCAGAAACATAGTAGGAGTGAGGGAGACTGTGAGGAGAAGGGTCGAGAAAGGTGCATGGATGGCTGGGGGTATAAAGAGAGGGACATGCAAAGAGGTAAGAAACAAGACAAAGCAAAAGCAAGATACAGAGAGGTTGAGGGAAGGAGAGCAAATGACAGATATAGAGATAGATTAATGCAAATAGAAATGGAGAGATATGATGGCAGACAGAGAATTAGAGGGCCAGAAACAGAAAGAGAAGGAACACAGTCATGGCATGTGGGAAACTGGCAGATATATAGAGAAAAAGGTAGAGATCCTATGAAATATTCCCGAGAGGAATGGAAGAAACTTCACAGTCTAGGTAGGGAAAGATATCCGAATAAAGAAGGAGACCTGGAAAGTAAAAGTATAGATGAGCATTGGACAGACAGTAGAAGTAGACCATGGGGATATGGCAGTGATGTGGAGTGTGGGAAAAAGGAGAAAGAGAGACAGAAAATACAAGACAAAAAGCAGAGGCCAAGCAGGATGTGGATATACTCACAGAAAGAGGGCCTGGAGATCACAGAGAGAGAGGCAATTCATGAACAGTGTGTTGATGAGGATATACAAATACCCATGCATGAAGGAAAATTTACTAGAAGAGAAGAGAGGGTATCAGAATGGGTTGAGAATGAGGGAAATGGTAAAGGAGCTGAAAGAAAACCAGAAAGAGATAGAGAGGATGAGGTTGAAAATGACAAATGGTTAGGGAAGGCGATGTGCTGTGATGGGGATTTGGAATCTGAGAATGATGCACAGAGTAAGATGCGAGAAGACATAAATCAAAACCTGACAGAGTATGTGATGGGCAGCACAGATGAAAGTGAGAATGAAGTGGGGAATGTAAGTGAGGAATGCAGTCCCTCTGAGAATGAAGGAGAAAGTGCAAGAGAGGACAAACAAGAGGAGGGGATGGAGGATGGCTTGGCAGCAGTCTCTAGTGGGGGACAGGAGGAGCATGAGGAGACAATTGAAGATGGCAAAGAATTTTTGCAATGTGCTGCTACATCTGATGAAGACTTACAGTCTGTAGAATTTCAGAATGCAGAACAGATGAAGAAGGGTGCAGAGCAGCAAGAAAGAGATGATGCAGATAGAACTTTGGAAGGAGAACATGATAGCGCCAAAGAGCTGACAGACATAGGGGATGATCTAGATTTGAAAAGAAACAGAATGGATGAAGTGCAAGACAGCAAAGCACCAGAAGGAAAGAAGGGTGATGATATTGACAATGATGATGGAGTTGGTGATGATGGAGATGGTAATGATGTTGACAATGATGATGGAGATGGTGATAATGTTGACAATGATGATGGAGATGGTGATAATGTAGATGGTGATGATGGAGATGGTGATAATGGAGATGGTGATGATGGAGATGATGATGATAAAAAAGTTACAGTGTTCTTTGTAGTTGGACAGACACTGTGTGAAAATGAGGAACGTCAACACACAGAAGAATTAAATACAAATCTAGGGCCTGACAATGGTAGTGTCCCTCCTTTGGCTGAAAGTGAGAATGCCATTGACAGGGAGAAAGAAGCGAAAAAAGACACTGAAAAATCTGATGATGAGAGCAGTCTGGATACATTATGTGTCTCCAAAAAGCCACATGGTGATGGAAACTCTGAAATGCCTCTAGAGTCAAATAATAGTAAAGATACCGATCAGTATTTAAATGAGGATGGAGGTTATGAATGCTCTGAAAATGGCGGGATTGTTATGTCTGAGGAAAATGAATTAGGGACAGAAAATACTTCTGAAAGCTCCAACGAGGGAAAGAGACACACTGAGCCTTGTTTAGATCTACCATCAGAACCCGGGTATGGAGGGGAGAACAAGAGCATGTTTACAGCCAACCAGAACCCTGATAAAGAGCCCTGTTCAGAACATGAATCAGACAACCAAAGACAGACGGAACCCATTTCCCAAACAACCGATGAATCAACCTGCAGGAACAATGTAGAACAATGTAAGGAAGAGGCTACCCCCTATTTAAAGAGTTCAGTGGACATTACGACTGAAATTCCTGGTGCATCTGAGGAAGGTCCCACTGAAAAATGGGAAGGAAGTCCAGAGATGGATACACAGGATACCTCAGACCCAATTATAAATTGTGACAATGATGAAAACACAGAGGAATGTATACAGATAAAAACGCATACCTACAGTGACATGCTGACCAGCAGTGAAAAAGAGGAAATGAAGAATTCAGAACTGACCACAGATGCTTATGTGGAATCAGACCCAATCACTGTTGTAAGTGTAGAAGGGGAGAACACACAGGTTGGTGCAGATGCAGGCATCCAGATGACTGCAAAAGATGAATGCTGTACAAATAGTGAGACAGACCAAATCTGTCACTCGCCAATCACAAAACGAATGCTTTCCAAGTCTGATAGCTGCCCCAGCCCCGTGAGCAGCCCCAGCAAATCCCCAACATCAGCTGCCAAGGGACATACCGAGAAAAGATGCGAGATGCAGAACGAAGAGGAAGACTCTTATTATATTCAAGATCAGGCAGATGAAGCACTCTTAAGAAGTATGCGCCGGAAGGCAACGGACAGACGTAAAGATGGGGAGGATGAGTCAGGACAAATTATCAGCCCAAGAGTTTTTGACGTATCAGGTGAGAAAAGGGGAAATCAATAAGGAATGACCCAGTTCGATTCCAGTCTCAGTCTGTTTGCTTAAAATAATCAATATAACCATCTACACAGAGTTTAAGGGGACAAGTGTTAGGGGTCACCAGCCACAGATGGGTATAGGAATGTTTTTTTTAGTTTATAGACACTTTAATGCATATTCTATTTCATTAAACAGTTTAAGTCCATGTATCGGTAGCATTTCTTCAGTCTGTGAACAGAGACTCCTAACAGCTGTGAAAACATTGTAAGTGGACATATTGTCAAACAGTGCCATTTTTATTCCATTGTTTTTTCCCCAAAGATGACGACAAGCTGAGTTCCAGCTGTGGCGAGGCGGAGCTAAGGTGACACAACACATGCAACTCACTGTATACACAGCTAGTCCCAAGAACTTCTGAATTATGTATTTATTGTGACTGTAGGCCTGAAATAAAACCAGATGTTAAATATTTTTGAATAAGTATGCAGGATGAGTGATATAGAGAAACACGATATCAATTAATCATGATATCAGTTTTTTTTTCAACAATAACAAAGAATACTGTGAATGCAAATCACTTGAAATGCAAGTTATATTACAAAAGTAACAAAGTAAAACAGAGAAGGGTATTTAACTTCTAGTGATTACAAAAAGTGTGAAAAGATCACCTGAAAGCTCAGATTAAATATCCATATCCTTTTCTCCTGAAGAACAATATCAGATTCCCTTAGAAGACCCAAGAAGAAGAACTCCAGATTTTTTAGTGAGTAGTTCTTGACAACTTTTCCATCCAGATCATTTAAACCTTTTGGCCCTGATCGGTGTATCTGGGGCGGCACATTTTGCTGATATAGGGAAAAAATCATGTGGTTATAGGGATCCAGTCAGTGCTGTTTCTGCTTCACAGCTCCAGAACCGCAGCTACTGATATGAGGAATTTGCACATTTATCTGATTTTAGACTTTATATCACCCCAGTTGTTTCATTTTTCATTTTCTTACAATTTTCATTTTTTATTTTTATAGTTTTGCATTAATTGTTATAGCTTGTCACCAAATGATAATATATGTCTGATTAGTAAAATCTTTCTGGATTCTTATAATAATCATCTATTATTTCTGAAATTTTGTTTCATGAATCCTGTAGAATGTGCTAAAACCATTGAAGGGACATTCACTTATAACACACATATAAACCACCTACAATAAGGCACAGGCCACAGGTATGCATATAAAAGCAGCCTTTCTCTATTCTCCTCCCCCAGATTCCCAGCTGTATCAGGAGTACTGTGAGGTGGTTCAGAACCAGGAGATTCTCCTGCAGTCTTGCTCAGATGCCACTTCTCCCACATTGCCAATCCTGTCGTCCCAGCTTTCCCGGCGGCCCCTGCCCGCCGTCCCTTCTATCCCGCACCCTCACTCACTTTTCCAATCCAACTCCCTGCCCAACACAAGCACACGCTCTCTCCCACTGCTGCCACCACCTCCACGATCCTCCTCTCCACGCATCTCTGCCTCCTTCTCCCAATCCCCCGTTCTCTGGCAGGACCTACCCAGCGTCAGGAAAAGCAGCGAACTGGGTAACCTAAATGAAGATGAGCGACGTCTACAGGAGGTGAAGCCAGCATTCCCTTCCAGATCAGGATTCAAAAACGATGGTCTGTTTTATGGCCACAGCACTGCTTGTCATTGCATTTATCTTTAGTGAAGTGTCCCTTTGCAGGTGCGGTTTGAGGTGGTGACCTCCGAAGCCTCCTATTGTCGGAGTTTAGATATTGCAGTAGACCACTTTGTCAGGTCAAAGCTGCTGGCAGCGTTGCTGTCAGCACAGGACAAGAACTGGCTATTTTCCAGACTTAGGGATGTCAGAGCTCTCAGTCACAGGTATGGAACCATTTCCCATTAATACATGTATATAGGTGTTAGTTACATGTTCTGTTTTAATATCACCCTGCTGTACTTTATGTAACCTCAGCCCAAAAACATAGTTACAATAATCTAATCTAAATTGCTGGTAATGTGTAGTTGTGTGTGTGAGTTTCTGCCTTGTGAAAGACTGTTGGGAACCTTTGTACCCTTCTCATCCATTTTCAGTTTCCTGTCCAGACTGGAGGAGCAGGTAGAGAAGGACATAATGCACTTTACTGTGTGTGACATCATCATGCGCTACTGCCCTCGATTCCGATCGGTATATGTGCCTTATCTCACCAACCAATCATACCAGGACAAAACTTACCAAAGACTTATGTAAGTTTATATATGCTTTTCTCTTCAATGACTTTTTTCACTATTTGTGTAGCTTTGTCTAAATGTTGTGTTTTGTTGTTTTTTTGCATTAGTGGTGGTATTTTGATTATTACATTCATTGCATCTTGCCATATTTACATCACAATCATTCCTGTCCTGAACTTTCTGTCTGCACCTTGTGCTGCAGATTTTGTGCAGGTCATAATTAATATTTATAAATTATTTGTTTTATTTATGCTTTATTGTATTTATATATGTTTTATTTGTATCTGGTTAGATGCTAATTGTATTTCATTGGCTCTGAACTGTACTCAATACAATGACGATAAAGTTGAATCAGATCTGATCTGATCTAATCTAATATATTATGAAGTTTCTCTTTGTTTCTGTGATTGTTTTAAATTTTGGGTAAAATAAATTAATGTCATGTTATATGGATTGTCGCTCAAAGTCATACACACTTGGAGAATGTCACGTGTAACAGTTCAGTGTTTTCATTTGGTTCAGTCAGAATCCTGCATGTACCCTCTTGTTGCTTCAGGGAGGAATGTCCTGGGTTCCGGCGTACCGTGGAGACCCTGGAGCGCAGTCCGGTCTGTCAGCGTCTGCCTCTGCGCTCCTTCCTTGTCTTGCCGTTCCAGAGGATCACGCGACTTAAGCTCCTTGTACAGGTCCTTGTCACTGCTTGCATCAAATTAGTGCCTCTATTTGCATTTCCGCTTTAGTAAAGCCGTGTTACACTACATCAGAGGTGACCATTTATTATCCTTTGCAGAACATTGTCAAGAGGTCAGTTTCAAACACCGCGGAGGAGGTACTGGCTATCAAAACATTGAAGTTACTTGAGAAGGTATGCCATCTCTCTCCTTCTTTCCTCCATGTTGACATTTTACACCAATGTCCAGTGAAGTCATCCACTCTCATCTTTTTTCAGCTCATAAAAGAAAGCAATGACAGCATTACTCAGTTGAAGAGTATTGAATCATTAGTCTCGCTAAGCTCCAAGGTGGACTTTGGATGCAAGGTAAATATCGTTGAACTGCAATGGTCTTATCCTTCTCCGTGGGCACAGAGAGAATCCTTTTTGGGGGATTTCTGGTTCCGGTTGAGCGAACGATGTGCGTGTTTTGGCTGCCACTTCTCACCGATATTTATTGTTGTCGTCTACCGTTTTGTCACTCAATCTGGATTTTTTCGGGATACGCTTACTCAAAGTCTGTTTGTGGTACAGTCAGTTAATATTTTCAAGCATCAGGTGAAAACTCATTTATTTCAGGAATGCTATAATTAATATAACCAGTAAATGACATTCTTGTTGTTGTTGGTTTGCTGTTGCTGTTATTGCTGTATGTGCATTTCTTTATTGTATTATTGATTGCATTATAAAGCATCTTTGAGTATGAGAAAGGCACTATATAAATATATAAAAATTATTAACAATCACTGGGTAGCTATCCATCCTTGTGGTTTGTTAAAATACCAGTACAATCCTTAAATCCCTAGTGTATAAGCATGGATGATGATTTCATTAAACAACACATAATTTCTAGCCAGCAGTCCGGTCCGGGATAAGTGATTAAGAGATGGATGGATCATTTGTGGCACATACTGACAGGATGTTCTTCTCCTCAGACGCTGCCTCTGGTCAGTCAGTCCCGCAGGCTAATACGGGAGGGCTCTGTAGCAGAAATGTGTGATTTTGCCCTGAAAGAGATGGAAAGGACTGTGTACCTGCACCTTTTCAATGACTACCTGCTGCTGTCGCTCCAGAAAGAGTGAGTATGTGAACAAGCTCCTGTGCACACAGCCTAATCCATTTTTACATGCTGAATTCCTTTTATTACCAAAGTAGAGTGCAGTGCACGTGGTTGTTGTTTTAGTGCTTAGTATGTGGGTTGCATGTAGCTCAGCAATATAGGAGACTGTGCCTCTGATCAGGTCTCTTGTTCAAATTCTCTGGCAGAAAGAGTGAAAAAGCACATGTACCCTGTTTTAACTCCATAAAAGTGGAGGTAACACTTTACTTGAGGGTGCTTAGATAATGTAGCACACTCTTACTCAATGTATTAATTAACCAGAAACGTAGTGTTTGCTACGTACTGATCTGCGTCTCTGTCTGCAGGGCTGTTATAGTTATTGATCAAGTTATTGTGCGTCTCTGGTCACTATATTAGCCTCTGCTTTCCTGCTTATTAGAAGTGGCAGGTTCTCCGTGATTGACTACGCTCCCACGACGGAGATTCGTGTGGAGAACTGTCGCGTCAAGCTGCACTCCCTGCAGAAGAACGTGTTCCGCCTCCACCTGGCGCCTCAGAGGGCTCTGCTGCTTCGCACTGACACACAGTAGGAGAGCCACACCCCACTGCCACCGGCGTGTGGGATGAGCATAGATCTTCATCCATACCTCAGCCTATACTCACCATTTTGCTGTGGAGTAACTGGGGGAAAGACAACCAACACAGAAAAAAACATCATCAGAAATTTCAAAATAAAATGTTCTATGGCTATGCAGATACTTTATGTGTAGTTATTTGCTGCTATGCATTATAATATTGTAGTAAAACGGCATCCAACGATGCAAGCTCGTTAACATACTGTGTAAAATGACAATAAAGGAATTCAACTGAATTCAATTCAATTTATTCACTAGATTCTGTGATGATCTTATACTTGGGGTTTAAGGAGAGTGTGTGAAATATGGGTTGTAATGAATTAAGCATTATGCAATTTTATAATATATAGGATGTTTCTACAATGTTGACAAAAAGATTTTACACATTCACCTTGAATTTTCTTACCCTTTCAGCAGCGATAAACTGCGCTGGATGTCTGCTCTTTGTCGACCCCATCCCGACATAGATTTCATTATGGCACAAGGTACCAGCCTTTCTCAGTACCCTTATTAGAAGCATTTTCTATGTTATTGGTTGAATCCTTGCCATGTGTTCACATTATTTATGTCATTTACTCTAACCCGCAGACCTTGTCCAGGTTCAGTGTGTCAAAGCTTTTGTTGCCCAGCAACCAGACGAAATATCCTTGGAGAAAGCCGACGTCCTACTGGTTCACCAGCAGAGCAGTGATGGTAAGAGAGATCAGTGTTCCACAGATTCCTTTAAAATGCTGCTTTCAAGCACTTTTATAAATGCGTTTGTACATACCAGTCATTTATGTGGATATATTCATTAGTTGACTGTCTGTGTTTTCCTCTCTCTCAGGCTGGGTTGAGGGTACGAGGCTTTCAGACAGACAGAGAGGATGGGCTCCTGAGGGACATTTGGAGCCCATTGTTAACGCAAGAGCCAGACAGCGCAACCTACTGGACACGCAGAAGATTAAAACTGCTACCGCGACTCACTAAGCAAGTGCTGGATATGTGCAACAGTCATGTAATAAACGAGACTGTGAGCTAAGAAATTTCAAAAATATGCAATGAGAACCCATTCTTTTCAGTGTCTAGGGAATATGTACATTAACTATAGTTATATATGTCTAACAGGCAAATATATATTTTTTACTTTTGAATTAAGTATTATTGGGGGACATACCACATAAGGAAATAATGTTTTTTTTATTTCTTTTTGGATGCCAAAGGTATAACAGCCAAATAGGATTTGAGGAACGTGTTTGCAAATTACAAGCTATCGATTTACAGAAGGCTAGCTCTTCATATTCCTGTTTGACTCCTGTTTCCCCCATGGCACTGCAGTACTATAGTAATGTGTTTCCTGTACAAATCATGTATGTATGTATATATACAATAAACAAGGAAAGTATTATGTATATATAGCAAAGTAGGGCAGCGGTGAATACACTTCAGAATGAGGATGCTTGCTTATTAATTGCTCAAGTGTCTGTATAATTTTGAAAAGATAAATTTAATTACTGCAGGTGCCCATACAGCAAATATTTTTGTGTTTTGTTGTGTATATTAGTAAGGAAAATGTAAATAGATTATATAGATTAACTATGGAAATGGGTAGCTTGTTGTTCCTTTAAAACTGATTGACTAGAGACTTTTTATCCTTGTAATAAAATGTTCATGTAATTACCAACTAATGAAAGGAAAGAAAAAGGTAGAAAAGTCAAATAGCTGTCTGTCACCCTAAAGAGCAAACATAGCCAGTAATACAAACAGATAATAACAATCCCTATACCCTAAGCCCAAGACAGGAAGTAGTTTAGTGGTACCTCGGTTCTCGAACTTAATCCGTTCCGGTTAGGAACACCACGCAGCACACGTACAAGTCCGAAGGTTAAGGAACACCACGCAGCACACGTACAACTCACACTACAAGACACGCCCACAGCCATGTACCTGCTTTCCATTGGTCCCAGTTTGAGTTCTGATGGAATTTTTCCCATAAGAAATAATGGAAAACCAATCAACTGGTTCCCGGCCCCCCAAAATTACACCTAAATATGTTTTTTTTTTGCATTTAAACACAAAATGAACAGGATAAAACAAGAGCATTTTTTTCTTAATGGCTTCCAAAACGATAAAGATCTTACCCTAACATTACCCCTATCCTGCCCCGATCGTCCGCTCCTTCCGTGTGCCAAGCCCCCTCCTTAACCTCATGTGTGATCAGGTGTTTCTGGTTGTTGTCATTAGTCCTCTGTATTAAGTCAGTGTTTCAGTTTGTTTCCCCAGTCCGGTCATTAGATGCGTTGGACTTGCTTACAGCACTGGCTTAAAGCAACGCATTCTGATCTTGACGCAATGCATTATGGTTAGATGCATTGCGACTTCTCACCCGGCTGCACAAACTGGAACCGCCTCTGTGACGACACACCTTTGCCCTTATTGGCTGAAGAGTTTAGTT
>JAODUD010000134.1:20766685-20796154 GCA_026784285.1 Stomatorhinus walkeri
GGTTTTCAGTTAATTTACCTGGTAAAATAAAGTTTAAATAAATTACATAAATGCTCTAATAGTACACGTAAGTTAATGGTTTATTTATTGTTAGTTACTGTAATGTTGCTTTATTTGGTTAATCGTCCAGTCTATGAAAAAGGCATTCAAGTAAGAATTGCATTGTAATATGACTCATTTCCTGGCGTGTACAATTTATATTATGTCAGCTTTCACGGATCGACTCCTGATATTCAGATCGAGTTCTAGGTCAAACTGGCTTGTTCGACTTTCAAGAAATTCGAGTTCTAGTGAGTTCGAGAACTGAGGTACCAGTGTGTGTGTGTGTGTGTGTAGCAGTTTTCATTCTGTATTTCATGTGGGTACTGGGTTTCCTGTCACTGTTCCAAAACATAGTGTTTTTCAGTTTGGTCCTTGGGACCCCTCAGACAATCCACATTTTTTCTCCTTCTCAGCTCCCTACACACTTCAACCAAACAATCAGGAAAACTAAATAGCTAGTAGTCGTGTGTGATTTGGCGTCTTTAAACTGCCCATAGCACATGGTTAGCTGTGTGAGTGTCTGCATTGGTGTGCCTTATGACTGACTGGCATCCCATCCAGTATGTCCATTGCCTTGCCTGTACATCAAACTTGCATTCAGTTTATATTGTTCAAATTAACAATATATTTTACCGTTTAAAGTTTTCATCACTCCCTTCTCTCCTATGGAGTTGTTGTTGGACTAGCACTACGATTGTTTGGCTATGTGTTATGTTTGTGTTGTTTTACATACTGTTTGTAAATATTATGGAGCGCTTTGGTAAACGTCACTTGTTTTAAATGTAAATGTGCTTTATGAATAAAAATGTACTTACTTACTTACTCTTTGGAATAGACTCCAGACTCACCATGATCATGTACTGAAGTCAAAGTAAGGGAACATGTATGGGTGGGTGGATGAATAAAACCAAATGACTTGTGGGCCACTTTATTTGGTCACATGGTACATTCAAAACTCCATGCTAACAATAGAACAGAACAGAATGGAATGTTTTTAGTGTAGAAAATAGTTACATTAAAATGCAAATATCAGTATTTTTCTGGCTCCATATACTGTACCTTGCAGAAGTTCTTTGTAAAGCTGCTACCAATTCTATGCATATGTGATGCACACTATGTGAAGAAAGTAATCACAATCCAGTGCAAAGGAAAGCTACAGGCTATGGCTAATGTTAGCCAGGAAACCATCAACTGAATAACCTATGGAAAAAGGTCAGACTGTGGTTGTCGTGGTAGGTACGAAAATCATCTTAACTGGATAAGATAATAAACATACGTTTCAAGACAGGATGTGACCTGTCACCCATTATTACAGAAAAGCTATCGACCCGTGTAACTTTCTTGCTGTTCTTGCGTATTGAAAGCTTGTCATGTTGAAATTGCTAAACAATATTTAAGACAGGTTTTTATAGCTGGCACGGAAGCCAGGTGAATCATGGGATTGTGACCTACAGTAGGTGTCACCGAAAACTCCCTAAAGATTGAATTCCTATGTGATTAATCAAAGTGGGAATACCCATCTGACACTTTGCTAACAAGAGTAATTTAGATAGCTCTCTTATAAATGTGTCATTTTCCATTTTTTTTTTTTTTTTTTTTTTTCAACTGAAAATTTCCAGGTGGGAATTTTATAATGTACAATATAAAAACGGACGGCAGCTGGGCTGAATATTACACATAATGATTTAGCTGCAGGCCATATCAGTCATGCCCATACATGCTCATCACGTAGCAAATGGTTACAGTTTGCATTTGTAGTCGCTAAAGTTAACACGAGAGATACCCACAACATTTGCATGTTTGTCGAAATAACTGGAGTGGATAAAACAGTTTGTTTAAAGTAAACTATATTTCAAATGCTGCTAATTTATCTGAAGCCTACTGCATTGAAGTTTCGCTATTGCGATTCGTCCGAAGGTTAAGGAACACCACGCAGCACACGTACAACTCACACTACAAGACACGCCCACAACCATGTACCTGCTTTCCATTGGTCCCATCTGTGCAAAACCAAGCGGAATAACGGGCTGCATATACAAGATGAGCATGGAAAAAGACCAATAGAATTGCTGTCAACAAATGAAATCCCTCCCCTGACTTGCTGCCAAATGGACAGAAATCTGTGTACTTGCAGATGATTGGTTAAAATAACCTTAATGGGGCGTTGATCTGTTTGTTGTTGTTTCTGCAGAAGTGGAACAGTCGACATTTTAAAAAGACTTAATAATACTAAAATTACACATTACAATTGATATTGCATTTATATGGTTTATATTCTTTAGTAACTAGAAGAAAAGGTTAACATTTTGGGGATTTTTGTTAATACTTTTTCTTGATTATTAATCCAAAGGTGAGTTTAGGAGATCAGGAAAGCTGTCATGCTATGGATGGGTCGTGGGCGTCGGGTGGATTGCTAGTTAGCTCGCAAGTGTCTGTATCGCTAAATACTGACATCTGCCTTGAAATCTTCAGCTGATCAATTTGTTGTTTATTGCTGTTTTCGTTCAGTTGACTTCCAGCTATTGCGCATTCGCGTTGGGATGAGGGATCATTAGCGGGATGGCTACATTTACGTATTATTGTTTTTGATTTTCGTTTCAAAACGCAGCATGTAAAATGTCACTCTGTCAATTTATAATCATTAATTTGTTTATGCTTATGAGATGTCTTGGTAATATTATGCGTGATTTTATAGTAGCGTCGTTTTCCTATCAGTAAACGCACAGTTTCTATTCTTCTCTAGATGGGCAGCCAGTATAAGCGCAGTGTGCCGCTGGATGTGAGGAAGGCTGAGGGGGAGAGAGTCCGAGCGAAGCATCCGGACAAGATACCGGTAAGTTTACCATTTATTTTGCTACACTTTCATGCGAGCTGAACTGTCCATCCCGGGAGTGTGTTAATTATCTCTGTATACATTCATATGCATTTTTGTAGGTTATATGGAAATTGTAAGATTTCTTTTTTGCTTAAAAACTTTTAAATGTTGTTCCTCATTTAGATTATCGTTGAGAGGGCGCCTAGATCAAGAGCACCAGACCTGGATAAGAAGAAGTACCTTGTTCCATCTGATCTCACAGGTTACTTAAAACTATTTTGAACTGTTGCATGCTGCACGTGTGATTTTGTATGTTGTTGTTGCTGTTGTCAGACGTATCAAATACTCAGCAGCACCGAGTGATACACATCTATACAGTTCATGCTTGATACTGTCATAACATATGATGAAATAGTATGTTCCAGTCAAAACTAAAGCAAAACGATATTTACCTGTAATGCTGACAGGTTCTCTGCTCCTCTCTCCTAGTGGGTCAATTGTGTTTCTTAATCAGGCAGCGGGTTTCTATGCGGCCAGAGGAGGCACTTTTTTTTTTCGTCAATAACTCGCTGCCTCCGTCGAGCTCCCCTCTCTCGGTTGTCTACGAGGTAATCTCTTGACCCTCCCGCTGTTCTCTGGGGTTCTCATAATGTCCCCTTTTAATGGATGATTACACCCAGCTTTTTTCTCTGTGTCCATGTATTTCAGGAACACCATGAAGAGGATCTCTTTCTGTACATGACCTATAGCACTGAGAGTGTTTATGGCGCTTGAGGAGAAGGGGAAAGGAGGGAATAGGGGCTGGGGCTGGGGCTGTGAGAGATGACACTACTTTTGTATGTTTATACCACTGCTGTTTCACTTTTGAATTATACATTCAGGATACTCTGAAAGAAATTATACAACGAGACAGCAAGTTCATTTGTGTGAGTTTCTCAATGTTTTGCTCCTGTATTGCATTGGTTAACAATATTCATTAATTAAATGACAATGATGAGAAAGAGCGAAGTCAGAGCAGCGCTGGAAAACAACTGTGTGTTGGAGAAGAAAAAGTCAGAGGAGACGTATCTGCTTTCTGTTTTTTTGCTCTCAACTGAGTCCTGTGCATTTAATTTTTTCTAGAGTTATGTTAAACTTTTCAAGCAAAATAAAAAATGAAACATTTGTCGTGTGAGATTTCCCAATTTTTAGGTGTCATGCAAAGGGAGGATGTGTGTTGTGATGTAGCATCATAAATCCCAGTTTTTCAGCAACATTATACAACTGATAAATAATTGGGGGGAGTACACTGGCACAGTAGTTGCCATGGTCACTTCACCTCTGGATAACAGGGCTCCATTCCCCACTCTGCTCAGTGTGTCTGGAGTTTGTGTGTGTCCAGTGATGGACTGGTGCCCTGTCCTTGGTTATTCCTTGCTTTATGCCCAATGTTTCTGGGATAGGCGCCACAACCTCAGAATAAGTGTTATAAGAGATTAATGAATAAATTATTGAATCACCCTGTGATTCACCCAATGACACTGTACTGAAGTGGGGTGCAAGCTGATTGGCTTGATGTATGTACGGTCTTGTGAAAAGTAAATTTTTTTTTCATTTCCAACAAATTTGACAAACCATTATTTTAATCTTTGTTTGAACTGTATTGATGGATAGAGGTACTGATGGGCAAAAGGACGCCTCATGAACCATTTGCTGTACTTTCTGACCCCACTAGATGGTGCTCTTGGTATGCTTTGGGGCATGCTTTGTGCCCTTCATTGAACAGGGTGCATCATCTAGTAGTTTATTCCATCTTGCAATTAGGTTGAGCAGGAAGAGGTTCTAAGGAAGTAGTGCGTCCATGCAATCCGTGTTTGAGTATGTTAGTATGTTAATGTTTACTTACATGCTGCTTATGAATGATCTATGTAGGCATTATTACGGTGCACTGAATGTTTTAATGAAATGGATTATAATTATAAAGGCATTTTGAAGGTACAGTCATGCGTAAAGCATTACCCAATATTCATTTATCAGCGATGCATTCTAAACTTTCTATTCATGTTGCTAGCATTACTAACTTTTTACTGATATTACGAACATAACACTATCTGTTGGTTAAATATATTTGCTTGTTTAGAGAATTGTTTTGAATAAAGGAAAAAAAAAGTATATGGATTCATTCTTAAACACAATAGGTTACCTGTCACGTTCGCTCACGAAGCTGTGCAGGGTGTCGGCGGCGTGAGGCGGAAGGAAGCACGGGCAAGCAGGAAATTGGGAGAAACGGGGTTTAATATTGAAATACGAAAGGCACTCACGGGAACAACGGACAGGTAACGCCATGGAACACCACATTGACACATCTAGGGAGACTGACTCAGACGCGGACTAAATACAAGAGACGG
The DNA here is from genome assembly GCA_026784285.1 of Stomatorhinus walkeri. Taxonomy (NCBI): domain Eukaryota; kingdom Metazoa; phylum Chordata; class Actinopteri; order Osteoglossiformes; family Mormyridae; genus Stomatorhinus; species Stomatorhinus walkeri. The sequence continues at coordinate 20,771,930 of JAODUD010000134.1, forward strand.
GTATGGATTGATACATAACAGGTGAACAGAGTCAAGCACAAATCGACAACAGGTGGTTTCTATCAGGATCGAACACGGGGTAATGAGGGGGGCGTGGCACACACGCGGCTCAGACGGGCGGAATGTGACACTACCTCACCATGTGTTCATTTTTAAAACAGAAGTTTTGTTGTTGGATTTCTGTGGATATTACGTTAAATTAAAAAGTCTCTGTACCATGTCTTCCAAATAGTGAAAATCACTGAGGGTGTATCAGTGTTTTCTTACATGTTGAATTGCACACTGTGTCTTCATTTTCAGAATAAGTGCTGAAGGTGTGACCACACTGCCAGGGGGAGAATATGTGTACTTCAGAAGTGTGGAAATTTGTACACCCAAAAAGCACTCACGCCTAATGGTAAAATGTGGCAGATCGGCTAGCCCCAAAGCAAATGCTCCCACCACCAAGCTTCACAGTTGCTGATAATTTTCCGACGTTTTTTTTTTCTCAAAACATGACATTTGGATTTGTGCTCAAACAACTTTGTCTCAGCTCTCCAGAGCGTCATACTGCTGAACTGTTGTCCCTTGTGCTGATTTTTCAGTCTTGTGTTGATGCTCTTTATGTTTTTTGAGAGCAGAAGCCTCTTCCTGTAGACCTGCCATGTGGGATATCTTTTTCTTATGGTTGTCTCTGGCAATCCCACATAATTTGGTGGCAAGAGCTGCTTCTAGATCCCTTTATGGCACCCCAGGGTTCTTTGAGATCTTCTCATCTCAATTTTACCATATTTCTCTATAAGGATTGTTGAAGTGAAGATTAATATTAGTTTTTTTGTCAAAAAAGGATTTTTTTGTACTCTCTTTTTTACAAGACTGTAGTGTGGACTTAAGCTTGATAGAACAAAAGTTGAAACGTGCAAATTTATTTCAAGAGAGGAGTGGTCAGGGAGGAGGGAAATGTATAAATTATGTAAAGGGAAGGGGTTAGAAAGGAGGGAACAATTTATAAATTGCACAAAGGGGAAGTGTTGCAAACTAAATGAAAAGACAAAACCTGAAGCGGTGCACCAAATGGTAGTAAGTGTGGGAATCAGTCCTTGTATTTGCTTTTCAGAATCTTTATCTCTTTACCGCAATGTATTGTCCTATGCCTTGTTATTTCAGTTATCTATCCAAATACTTTCTTGAAGTTTCTTACACTTCTGTAATTCGCTGGTAAAAAATCACCTTGACCTTGCACATGCTGATACTTTCAAGATGATAAAAATATCCAGTTTTGGGAAGGGGCAATTCTTAAGGATTTCAGTCTTGTAAGCATGATTTTGGCTCTGACTTATCAGCTGAAGTGACAGTAGAAACTTAGAAGAAAGGCAAGATGGAGTTGCAAGAGTTTGAAAAGCTGGAAGTAAGCGGAGAACATCAGAAGGGAGAAGAGAAACTGGGAACGGTGAAAGAAAGTGAGCTTCTGGAAAAAACAGGTATAAAAGGGACCATCTCACATATTCATTTAGTTTTCCTATAGCTTCTCTCTGATTAGTAGCATCTTCTGCTCTTCCTTTCATTTAACAGGGAAAGATAATGACTCCGAATACAGGAAACTGGACAGGTCAACTGAAAACATATACGAGACAACCTTGGTGCCCTCCACAGCAAAGACAGGAGGTAACACTCAATGTGGCCATTGTCAAATTCAGTTAAGAATGCACAAAATATGAAGTTGTCACATTTTCTATAATTACTAACACATTAAAGCTGCCAGTGCGTAGTTAAAAAATATTGACTACCTGCAACTTACAACTATATGCCATGAGCTGCTGTAAATAGGGGGCAATAATTGGAAGTGAAAAAATGTGAGAAGATCCATTCCTTAATGGACTGTCATTTTTTCATGTATAGTACATCCAATTTCCTTTTCAAAAAGTTACAAACTGTCCATTCATTTTTTTTTTAATGTAGCAGTAACAGTGCGACTGGGCTGTTCGTAAAGCTGGCAGCTTGTGGGACAAAACCGTCCTTGTGCCTGTCTGTACTGGCACACACTGCTCTTGTAGCTTCTGTCAGAGGGGAGATGTTCAAAGAAGTTGTGGGCTGGGTGTGAGGTGTTTGTGATGATTTTCCTTGCCCATTTGCTGACTTGGCATGTCTATATCTACACATTAACATATGTACACCAATCAGTCGTAAAATTAATATCACCTGCCTAATTTTGTGTAGGTTCTCTGCACGTCACTAAAACAACTCAGACTTTTAGAGGCATGGACTTCACAAGACCTCTGAAGCTGTGGTATCTGGCACCAAGACAATAGCAGCAGAACGTTTAAGTCCTGTAAATTGCGAGTTGGGGCCACCATAGATTAGACTTGTTTGTGCAGCACATCCCATAGATGCTTCATCGGATTGACATCTGGGGAATTTGGAGACCAAGTCGATACCTTGAACTCTTTTTCAGTGTGACGAGGAGCATTATCTGTCCACTTTCTGCCATGACAATGCGAATTACCCACTTGTGGGACTAATAAAAGATAATCTAATCTAATCTAATCTAATTTAATCTAATCTAATCTGAAAGAGGCCACCATCATCAGGTCATTGCTCTTTGGCTCACTAGTGAGATATCATAGTGTGTCTGGTTTAGAAAACGTTATCTAACATTTTCACAAGAAATAAGATGGCTTTCAGGTACAGCAAATAATCCCTATTTATCAGTCAAATGACTATCAACAACCACTGCCTTCTTTAGTTGAACTTTAAAGGGCTCTGAAGCAGTGTTTTAGAGGATGCAGGATATGCAGAATTTCAATCTACTGAAGAATTCATTCAGCTAATTAATCTGATAATAAGGTAACAAAAAATATCCTTCCTACTTCCATGTTGCAGTTGTCTGGTGGTTAGAAAAATAAAAGCTGTACACCATCATGAGATGCAAATCGCTTCTGGGGATAGACTTATAACTGTCTTGGCCCAGAGGAGGATAGTTCGGGTTCAGAAAGTAAAAATCCAGAGCAGGATTTTGTTCTAACTAACTAGTTGAACACTCTCTGACTGTGACACTTTATGCTCAACTGGTTGGAAGAAAGAAAATCTTTATCTGGATTTTTTTGTTTTTGGACCAGAACTATCTGCCTCTGCTTTGTGCTGCTGTAATGATCAAGTCCACACTGAGACCCAGAGGAAATGAAACAGTGTTTTCATTCATTAACAGTAATAATAGATACCTTATTGATTAGGCTGGGTTTGAACCAGTGACCTCCTGATTACAGGCATACAGGCATAGCCAACTGAAGCACACAATGCCCCATTAAATGGACATTTGGGAACAGTATGTCCCAAAATATTTGTTGTTAAGGTATAATAAGATCTTTAAAACATATTGGTGTGAGTTTATTACGATGTTAGGCTGCAGAGTGTGTTTATTAGTATTATCAAAACAACTAAAAATGAATTTAACAGAGCTTGCTTAGGTGAATTTGACAAAAGTGGTGGATAAGAAAATGAAAGAAAGTGGAATTAGGAAAGGACAGAATAAGATTATGAAAGAGATGCACTGCAGTCATAATGAAAGTGCACTGGCTGACATCAACTTCCTCCTAATATTCTATTTATACTATTTTTGTACTGTCTGTCTCATTCTGAATCTTGTGAAATTACTGCACGTCACAGCAAACTTCCTGAAAGTAGGCAATAAGAAAGAAGGATAGCTATGGAATATACACTGATCAGCTGTAACATTAAAACCACTGATAGATGAAGTGAATAACAGTGATTAGCTAGTTATAATGGCACCTTCAAGGGTACCATCATATATGGCGACTGAACAGTCAATTCTTGAAGTTTATATTTTGGAAGCAGGAATAATGGTCAAATGTAAGAATCAGAGCGACTTTGATAACAGCCAAATTGTGATGGATAGATGCTCATGGCACAGAACTTGAATAAAAAACTCTCAGGTGTCCTCTCTAAAAATGTAAACAAGTATCAGATTAGTGAGCACCATCTGGGTCAGAGCATCGCCAAAATGGCAAGTCTTATGCCATGTTAATGTTGTTGATGAAAACTATTACAAGCGGACTAGGGAAAAACATACCTAACACAGACATAAATACCTTGCACTAATGACAGCAACAAGAAACAGCTGGTAAACACAGGAAATCCACATGGAGCAAATGAGGGGGCTTGGCACACGAAAGGAGCGGACAAGCAGGGCATGACACACCCACTCTGAATTTTATTATGGGACCTCCTCTCAATTTTACTGGCAAGATTTAAAAATATCGTCAACCCAGCTAAATGGGAACATTAATAGAACTTTATCCAGTGTTACAATAAGGTCTTCTCAATGTTGGTAGTAAACGTTATTGCTGTAATGTTAATGGAACATTGCTCCATATGTTACAGTTTAAAAAAGGTTCTGTTCTATTGTCAGTACAATAACACTATTACTAGGACATCCTTTAATGCTATTAATGTTGAAAAATATTGTTTTGTAATACATATTATAAAAGTAGTATATGTGTATACCCATGTCCTTTGAGGTGTAAGGTGACAGTGTAACCTGCTGCTCTACCATGCCCTTAATTGTTTTGATATTGTTAGCCTTATTTGTAGTAGTTGTAGTAGTGGGATAACATTCTGGGAACATCAGGAAAATTGGACACTGGACTGAATGTTTGGATACCTTAATCGTAATATGTTTTGAATGCTTAAAGAATGAAAATTTGTTTGTGGGACAAATACTGTATATTCCTGTGTAACCTCTGGACAGTATGATAGAAGCCTAGTCTATGCCACAATCAGCTTTAGGAAGGAAAAAATGCATCGATATAAGGAAACCTTATACAGATGTGCTTAAACCCACAGCCATACTGTCACTGCTGTTATATGTTCAATTTTTTAACTGAAGTTTACAACAGCTTGAAGAAACTTGAAGGTAAATGGGAGACCCCAGCTGGAGGTTAGCAATTCTATGCTAATGTCACAGTATACATTTCAGAATGGTTAGTGTGAGAGAAGAAATGAAATATGCCTCCAATAATTTGTATATATGAGTTTATTCTAGAAGCCAGTAACATATGTGATTATCTCATGGCTTGGGCCGCCCTGGTATATAGGCTATATAATGTTGTTGCTGTAGAAGAAAGAGCGACCTTCCCGAAGGCCAGTCAGCACCGGTGGACAAAGCACAGTTTACACTACAATATGACGACTGATTCTTGGACGCAGCCCGGCTGAGGAAGAACATTAAGCTACATTGTCTTACTATCTAGTACTCAAGGCTAAGCACTGCCTAAGCAAAAACCAGAGAACCATATGTTCTATTTAGTCTGTAAATGGTCTCTCCAAGGCTGAATGTTTTGTGTGTGCTGTTTGAGGTATGTGTCATTTACAAACCTGCATTCATACTCAGCAAGGTGACTTGTGGAAAAAGACACTGTAACAGAATTAATCTAAGCAAGTATATTCATTGCCAATTATTTAGGGAGACCCTGGGTGGGGGGTAGCCAGCCCACGGCAGGGGAAACACACAAAAATCATATACTATGGGCAATTTAGAGTCAGTAATTTATAACAACAGAAGGAACCTCCCACAACAGGAGATCATTCAAATCTCACGAAAACACAGCAGTATCCCACAATGCCACAGATGTAGGAGGACAGTACTATCCTCTGACTCAATATGCCACCCTCAACACCACACACTTACAAGTAATCTATAAAGAAAGAGAAAAAATATAAATAAATAAATAAATAAATAAATAAATAAATGGCCTTGACGTTGCTAAGAAACGCGGGGGGTCCACCCCTTCCTTTTCATGGACTTTAATTTAAGCACCCGACGCCATGTTCTCCTGAAAAAAGGAAAGTGTTCCTTGGGGAAAAACATACGTATTCAATGCGCTGTACTTCACACGGTGCATGTCGCTACTGTTTCAAAAGTGGGTGAAAATATCCATGTATAATGTATATCAAATTTTGCCGAAATTATTTGATTGGGGAGGAAAACGCGAAAGGGTCAGATGAATCAAAGGAATATGAAGGTACGGTATTTTGCAAAAGAGCTGTATTTATACGGTTAGACAGTTGATAGTGAATATACATTTTGAGTTATTTATTAATGTATATCGTTTTAGATTTATTTGCATATTGGTGCATTAATAGTCTAATGGGATGTTAAGAAAAGAAACGCATCAATGTATCTGATGCCGCTTTTTCCCTGATTGCAGAGGTTCAGAGAGGGATTCGTATTTACCGAACGATGTCCATCATCTTGTTCGTCCTCACCGTGATCCTCGCTGCTGCTGTCATCGCCCTGTGTGCCCGCAGTCTGTATCTAACATACCGTTTTTAATATGCACGAAGGCTTCTTTCTTGGTTTTATGAATTCTGTAATTGTGTCTCTCCTTCTTTTTAAAAGTTAATATAAGAAGCACTTGTTTTAAGGAAGAGATTCAAGAGAAGGTCCCATCTGACGTCTGCAATGTGCAGCTTTGCAATGAGTTATATCCATCGCTTTCCTCAGAAAAAAAAGGTTTGTGATGTTCCACGTGTGTTGAATATTATTTTAATGTAGCTGTTTCTACATTCATGTTATAGTGGAATATATTAGCACTATTACACAGTACAATCAGTTCCAGAAAGTTTCAGTGCTTTTTCTTTTTCTCAGATTAATCTAAGATTAATAATCTCAGGTTATTTATATATGACTACTGTGACTTAATTTTTAGGAGCAACAGTTTCTTCTGTTCTTTTTTTTGCCATTTCTATTGTCTTTATGTATATTATAGTGATAAGTACATTATAATAATCCATTATTTATATAGCACCGAAGTGAAGCTCTAAGTGCTTCACATATGGGATTAAAATAAGAACCAAGAGTGTTAATAATCTCCTGTATTTCACAGACACTGGATGCCACCGCTGTGGTCAAGGTTGGCTGCAATTTGAAAACTGGTGCTTTTTCCTGTCCAGTGTGAGGGAGAGCTGGAGCCGCAGCAGAGAGCAGTGCAGGAAGTGGGGCGCCGATCTGGCCGTCATCGACAACCAGCGAGTGCAGGTGCTGAGCTCCGCCCGCAGCACTTCGCCAGATAACCAGAGTCTTCTGTGAAGGCTCTCTCACAATTCTGAGACCTAGAGCTGCCCTCTTTCTTCTTACAGGCATTTCTTACTGGAAATGGAAACCTGGTGTATTGGATTGGGCTAAGTCGGTCGACAGGCGGAGAATGGACCTGGATAAACCAGACCGTGCTTGCAGACAGGTGAGAGTACAAAGTCGCGTGGCCATGTAGTATTGTTCCTATCAGTGGTAAAGGTCTTGAATTTAGCATTGAAGTGCATCCGGTACCTCTCTCTGGTGGTATCTCTCTCAGGTGGTACATCTCTCAGGTGGTATCTCGCTCAGGTGGTACCTCTCTCAGGTGGTATCTCTCTCAGGTGGTATCTCTCTAAGGTGGTATCTCGCTCAGGTGGTACCTCTCTCAGGTGGTATCTCTCTCAGGTGGTATCTCTCTCAGGTGGTATCTCGCTCAGGTGGTCCTTCTCTCTGGTGGTATCTCTCTCAGGTGGTATCTCTCTCAGGTGGTATCTCTCAGGTGGTATATCTCTCATGTGGTATTTCTCTTAGGTGGTACCTCTCTCAGGTGGTACCACTCCCCTGTATCCGCATCATTCTTTCAGTGATGATTGCCAAGTAAAGGATTTAACAGATGGAGATTTCCAGGCAGCGATGGCTGCACACCATTATAAGAGAGTAAGCCTTCTTCTCTATCTCCTGCAGTTACTGGGCCCCCGGAGCAAATGGGCAGAATTGTGCGTGCCTGATGGGGAAGCAATCGGCCAGTAGAAGCTGGAATTCCGCGCCGTGTACGCATTACACTGCCTACATCTGCCAGAAGGTGGTGTGAGACTAGTCTGTTACTCGCTTTTTCCCTCTCTCTGAATTACTAGGCAGCTAAATTACATAGCAAGATGACTAAACAAACCTTCTATCATGAGTTTAGCGTAATGAGTTAATCATGTTAGCCATTCAGATGTAATTTCCAGTTTAATCCACTATACTTCAACATATATGTGCAATTATATATTTTTACTTGCTTGTGATTTTTAAAAAATCTGATGGCCATGATGGTTATGTTGCACTACAGTAGATGCTGCCCTAATTGGACAGGTTCAGCCACAGAGCCCTATCTTCTGCTACAGTGTGTGTTGAACTTTACACTTTTATTGTACGTTGAAGTAATACCATGTTGACTAACACACTGCTTGCATTTCTGCACTAAGATCACAACACTGTTTATTCTGAATGATTTGCTTTAACTTCTGTACCATTGCAAAAATGACATTAAACATCTGTTCATATATTCATAATCCATTTTTATTCTTTGAGAGACAGAAAAGTGAGACATGGTGGCAATATGTAAACAGTGCCAGTAAAGTTGTAGGATTCAAGAGCTTTTTCTACACACAGTATTGTTATTATTAATCTTGTAAATCTCTGCACACCGGTATTATGCTTATATGGGGAAGAAATTTGTTTATATGTCACATATAATTTCTTCAGTTCTGTATCCAGTTCCTGCACATCTCCCTTAGTATTATACAGTGAATATTATTCTGTGTATTTAATCTATAGAAATGCTTGGTTTGATTACTCTATATATGCCTCTCAGGGCAGGTTCATTTTTGTTTGGGCTTCCTTTTGCTTTTGCACCTCATAAGCCGCTTTGAGTGCTTGCCAACGCCTCTTCCCCCCTCTTCTGCCTCCTCCACCCACAATTATTGGCTTGGCTTTGCAAACAATGTCCTCAAAAGATGAGACTTGCTCTTTTTCCCCACTATTGTTCAAAAACGAGTTAGAGTGATGCGTCTTCTTTTTTTTCTGCTCGTTTTTTTCTTCCACTCTGGTGTGGGCAAAGGAATGTTGTTATTGTTATTTTTAATGCTTCTAAATGACAATAATGTTCAAAGCTCAACACTGTTTATGGAGTCACTCTGGACCAGATGATTGCTTACCTGAGATACCAGGAATTCCCCAGATTGTAGTCTGCTCCATTCACCCCTATCCGAGGCCAGAGACATCGGGGTAATCTTCTTTCCAGCATTAGTATGGTGGCAACCAACTAAAATGTGAGGATCAAGAGGAATATAGCAAAATGATGAAAAGTCTTCATGGCATTTAGTTGTTAATTTAATTATGTAGGAACCAGCAATGTTTTTCTCGGACAGCCCCCCTCCCAAAAAAATAGGCCCCAGATCAGCACCTATACAATGATCCTGGGAAATATGAAAAAGATCCATATAATACTTTTAGAGTTACTGCTTTCAGAAGATCAACTGTCCTCTGCAGCCACCCTTTCCATCTTTTGGTACTACTTAGTATCAAATGATGCTCAAATTTTCCTGTGATTTGTCTGAAGATGAAATCATGTGTAGATCTTCATCCATATAATGTTTTGGTGAAGACTAAGCTCTATCGCATTCACAAGGTTAAGGGTCATTTGTGGTCATGTGCTTATCCTTCCCTTTGCTGCCACTTAGAGATTTTGTTTTCATATTTTTGCAACTTGTAGTAAAATAAAATCAGTTATAGAGCTTCAGAATAAAAAAAAATAAAAGAAGAAATAAAAAAAATGTGCCTGTGTATTTTGAGAAAGATTCAACAAATATTGTTTGAGTTATTGTGGAAATGAAATGAGTGTCTGCGATTACCCTTGTGTTTGCTACCGCCATGCAGTGCTGCTTCAGTTTGGTGTAATTTTACCAGTTTCAGTTCTTTTCCATGCAATATGTATATAAAATATAAAGATCAGTCACGTCATATGGCAGTGATAAGTGACTCCAGCAGCGGTGGACTGGTCCCAAAACCATATGTATTTTTAATTAGCAGACACCTTTGTAACACTAAAATTATATTTATATTAGGCTGCAACGCTGTACTGATCAATCAGTGAGTGTTAACAGAACATCATGATTAATAAGTATTATAAAAAGGGTAGATGATACCTGGGTCTTCCATAGCTCATCCCTCTCCTGAGTCACCTTCCAGTGCGTCTCGCCCATCATGGAGATCAGCAGGTTCATAATGAGAAGGGAGCAAACCAATGAAAAGATGACATGCACCACGTAGACGATTGGCGGGGTGGGCTGGCTGTTGTCGACAACGAGGTCGACGAGGCCTAAGGAGACCTCAAACTCGGAGAACAAGGTAACGCCGAAAGAGCGAAAGGATGGGACTTTAGTTGGGTCTTGGGTCATGTATGTCATCCACATACCTGTGGAAGGAGAATGGAAGGAGGTGAATAGACAGGACAGAGATTTGCATGACCAACCATGCAATTACGACAAACTGGTGAAAAGGATTAGCAGCCACACTTTTCCTGAGCATAATTTTTAACAACAACTAACTACAAAAAGTGTACTGTTTCTGCAAAGTATGTTAATAGTCTCACTGAAAGTCATTATCAAATGGTTACTTTTCCAGAAATAACTTACTTACCAGTGGTACATGCAAGTAGTGTGACAGCTATCAGCCAAATAAACCTCACTACATCACCACACAAAATCTAAAAAATGATAAAGAGAATAACCTTTTAAAATCAGGAGCAGAAATTATAACACATAAACTTTTAAATAAGACAAATCACATTGAGTCCTTCCCCTGTTCTTGACAGAAATATTACATAGATATTCTAATGATGGCTTATTTTTGAAAATAGTCAATCAAAAGGAAAGGATTTTACTTGCTGACGATGGCTGAAAACAGATACCTTTTGCACCATGATCATGTATGGTCCGAGCATCTGAAATCCACGTGCGAAATACATGATGTTGCACCAGCCCAGGATCAAAGAGAGTGACATGACACTGTCTTGTCCTGGCAATTCGGCCACTCGAAGTAAGCAGATGAGTAACACCAAACAGCTATAGCTGATCCTGAGAGAGACGTTAAGAAAACTACTTTAGAGAAGCTATAGGGAGTAACAGCACTATAACGGTGCAAACAACTGTTGGTTTTTATTCTCACAGAACCTTATAGCATTGTGCAGAAGGAAAACTGATAAAATAATTTTTCGTATGATGTGATATTAAGTTTGTTAAAGTGTATAACCTCATTACTTTAACCATTTCAAAATCTATCCTAGCCCCAGCATGAGCAGTAACCATCTCAAACAACACATTTGGCTCATCAGTAGGGGCATCGTTAGGCCTGGTCATCGGGAGTTACAGCTCCAGATCTTCAATTAATAGCATTGGATCTCCTGGATTTTTAGTTAATTAATTTTTTTACAAAAATAATGATAATAAAAAAACCCTGATCTATTAACCTGTCATTCTTACTTTAAAGCCCTCGAAAATAGGATATTGTTCATCAAAAACGCAGACATGCATGTTTTGTGAGCACTAGAGAGCACTGCGCAGCTTGCTTGTCATTGTTGGAATCAGGGGGGAGCTAGCTGCCTACTTTATTTTACAGGAAGAACTTTCTTTACAAAAAGAATTATCGATATATGAAGCTTTTTCAAGAAGAAAAACAGTGAGGAGATGCATGCGAGGGTGTAGGACGTGGAGGCAGAGTTACCTTCTGTTGCCATAGCAGCTTCACCTGCAGACTCAGGTGGGTGAAGAAGAGCCCTCGCTAGCTAGCTAGTGTAGCTTAGTGCTTCTCAAATGTTGAAACAAGGCTCACCATTTATGAAAACAAGTATTTTCGGATGTACACGTTTACATGTGGAACATCGTAAGACTAATTCCAAAACACATCTTCCCAGCTCCCCAGGCACACTAGTGTGCAGTGGAACGGTTTGAGAACCACTGGTCTAGCTGGAAAGGATGTACCCAAATACGAATACATTATTCAGAAATGTACAAACAATGCTTTGTAAACGGATATTTTTTCTACTTGTAGTTTCTCTTTATCATTCGGAAAAAGTGAGATCCATTAGTTTTATGTCTATGTTCGAATCAATTTTTCAATTCAATGTATTTTTATATAGCACCTTTCACACCAGAGTCATCCCAAGGCGCTTTACATGGATGTGTTGTGATACATTAAACATCATTAGAAAGAGTAATACAGAATGTGAAAAAGGAAGGAAAGAAATAAAGAAAGCCAGATTGTATGTTTGCTCAAATAAATCCATATCAGTTTAAAACACAGGGCTTTGATTTCACTAACTAGTCATTTAATTTAGTTCAAATTATTTAAAAGTGATCACTATGTTCCGTAGTTGACTCACCAAGCTAATGCACAACAGGCAATGGGCTCAGAGCTGAAAATGCTGCAATTATTGGGTAAAAATCTAAAGATTTCTTGGTTGGGGTAAGCCCCAAATGGTTCATGACCCTAACAACACCCCTGCTCATCAAGTTATTTAGCTAATTAAGTTAATTCATTTATGGCAGAGGTGAAATTTAATGCATACATGCGATGACAGGGGTGCCCCTGACGATAGATTTCAGGACTAAAGCAATGTTCATCTAGCCATCCTACAGGATGCCAGTATCTTTGGAAAACAGAAGAAATTCTTATGATATCTTTAAGTATTAACTTTATATTGTATTACAGTTCACTTGCATACATTGTAATATTAAACTGTTTTCTTTTTATGAGCAGATATATTCAGAGAAATATTCAGTATTTTCTTTAACTGCCAAAGACTTTTCCATGGCATTATAGGTCAGCTATACCTGCAATGCTAAATATTCCAACCAAAGATATTTCTCTAGGGGAAATTAAATACAAAATACTTACAGGGTGACATGGAAGGGACCTCCAAGTATTGACTGGCCAAAATATTGCTTGGGTCCAATTCTCATTATATCTGGAATCTAAGATGAGTATAAAGAGGATGTTTTTATATCTATTACAACAGATATCAGGATAGCAGGTTATTAACTAAAGAACAACGCTTGCAGTTACCTCTAGTACCAGTATAATAAAAGCACCCAGGACACTGATCATCTCTCCCACTAATCGTAACTGGTCAGCATATGTTAGGTAGCTCTCCTGTCGATAATAAAGGACAGAGTGAAACAATGCCACACCGAACTGCTCAAATGATACACCAAAAAAGTTGATGTTTTCCTACATCCAGAGTCTTTGGAATATAGATAGTATTATCCATGGTGTAATTCTCTGGGACTGGCTTTAGTGGGCGGTAGACACAGCAGAGAGTAAAGATCCCCATGTACAAATGGTATAGCAGTGCCAAAAACCTGTGTTACAAAACAACAAAACAATAACTCATAAATGTAATAATGAATATTACAATGATTATTTGAAGTACATAGACTGCAAAGGAATGCTAAAATACAGGATCAGGAAAACTATATAAATTATGTGAATCAAAATCCTTTGACATTCATGTGTTATAAGACAATAGCATCCACATCATAATACTAAAAAATACAAAAGATGGCTACCTAAAATAATGTTTGGCATATAACTTCCATTTGAGATCAATGAGCTGTTTTGCTGGAGGTAAATCCAGTACCTTCCTCGCCTGAGAGAGAAGAGAGAAGGAAAGTAGAGGTCAGAGCCCTGAGACTTGGTGAAAACACCGTTGTTCCTCTTTATTTACTTCACAGCCGTCTAATTCATCATTCACCTCCTTTTTCTGGCTCACTACAACATTCTCCAGTACAGAGAATTCATCGCCATATGAATCAAATTCCGTCAGGTCGTAAAGATAGGAATTGAGAGGGCCCAAACTCCACTGGCTTAGCCGTCTGCTCTTGACCAAATGTTGAAACACCTGGATAGGCAGCATAAAATGAGGGATCATTAGGATATTAGCGACGTCATCATTTACTCTGTTTTTCATTGCTAATACCGGTGAGATACATTAGTGCCTCCAATAAGAAGTACAGGACATGAGTTTTACTGAAACAACTGTTGTAAAACAATGCAGAATGTGAAAAATCAGTCCTTTTCTTTTGTTTAGTAACATAAATATTTGCTTCCTGTCACATTCAGAAGTGAATTTAAAATGCCAATTACTTTTAAAGTAAAATCATTTGTTTTTCTCAGATGGAGGCTATTCTGTATCTGGTTGCTCCTGTTTTACATATTAGGATAAGTTAATTTTCCCTTTATGACATAAGCTCACAATTCTGTCATGTGACTACGCCATGTGACTACGCCATGTGACTTGCCATGTCATGTCTTGATGTGGGTTTTAAAGTCTCACAAAGTGCTGGGTTTTCATTATACTGCTAGTCCTCTGTGTTGTATTTTGCCCAGTGTTGAACAGTATGGACTCCCAACCTGTTGTTGACTGCAGACCAGCATATGTCATCCAAAAACTTTACTGGTAAAACATGTCAGCCACGCAGAGGGTAGTGTATTATTTTCAGATGTAATGAGGATGTGTGGATGTCAGGGGTTTTTCATAAAAGGCGAGTTGTGAAAATATATAGTTTATTTTTGGGAATTAACCAACCCCCAGTGTTCTGTGGATTACTGGAATACTGCCTGAAGTCTACAGCATCCCCACTATTCCCTCCTGCCTCTCCTCCTCTGCTTCCTACTGTCAGCCACTGGCCCCTCAGCTAATGCACCAAATAAGTCTCATGTCTGTTTCCATGGACAGGGTTCATAACTTTAGTTAGTTGCCAATTAAGATTTATTGTTCATGAATGCAACTATTATTTTCCCTCCAATTTGACATATTATTATATGTGTATATTGCCCTCTGCTGGCTCCCCAAAAGCCTTTGCAGGAAAGGTGGTTCGATGACAGCTGCATTTCCCACCAAAATATTGCCATCCTTTGCAGCTGCTTTTAAGGGAGTTAATCCCCGGTAGTTGGTCTGGCAGTCCAGTGGTATGTCTCTGTTCAGCTTTTTATCCGATGCCAAGAAGATGTCAATAACTCCGGTGACACAATCTTTGCCATCCTGCATAGCAAGAATGTGTAGCACTGTGTTTCCTAATGAAACACACAAACAGGGGATAAATGTTAAAAAGAAATTAAGGTCATAAAATAATACAAATGAATCACAATATGGGGAGATGGTCTGAGCTCATTGTAGGTCACAGATATACAGGGAACTGAAAAGAAATAAACAGGAATTTACCAAAGGTGTCTTGCGCCCTGATGTTGGATCCAGCATGGATCAGTGCATTGAGAATCTCTTCATTTCCAACACAAGCAGCAAAAGACACGATGTGTTCGCCTGATGTTGGAGACAGTTACATGTTGAAAAATTAAATGGCCCACAAACACTTAAAATGGTTATATATCTTTGTGGGGACTCTCCATTCATTTTTATGGGCATAATGCTAATTTCAACAATGATGACCTTAACCCATACCCAGCCCTTACTTTAACCATAAGTAACCAAACAAAATACAAGACTTTTGGCTATCATTAGTTTGCAGAATTTTCTAAAATTGTGTTTCTCTTTGAGGAGAATGAAAAAATGTTCCCACAAAGTCAAAATAAGAGGTTTTAACCATATTGTGGGAAATTCTGGTTCCCACAATGTAATATACATTTGCCCCCCCACACACAAACATTTGTATCTACAACTGTAATCTTTGTCGGGACTGTACATTCATTTGTATGAGAAAAACCCTAATCCCAGCAATGACAACCTTAACTCCTACCCAGCCCTTACTTTAGCCTTCAGTAACCAAACAAAATAAAAAGATTTTTGACGAGATTTTTAAAAATTTGAGGTTTCACTTGTGGGGCCCGAACAACATTTCGTCTCAATACGCACACACACAGGCACTATATGGCAAACTAGATATACCAGTGTATTGTTTCAGGCTCTTATCAGTTTTAGACATCCAGGATTCTTAAAAATAAAGGATTAAACAAAATATTACACTTCATCGCATGCATTGATGTCAACTTTCTGCGGTTCTAATGTGAAAAACATGAATGATACCATTAATAGTACAGTTGGAAAAACACTAGTTGCAGTTCCAAAAGGACATATCAGATGTATTACTTTTCCAAAGGTTTCTCAAATCAGAAGCTACAACTCATACCACAAGTAGTAGGTTGTCTGTTTCTCACTTATCTTATATCACAAAGAGGTCCCAGCAAGGAAGCTACAGCTGTAATAAAGGTAAAATCCTTGTAGTTTTTAAAATGTGTATCAAAGGTAACACTTTTGTATCTGTTAGGGGCAGTGGGACTTGCCTGCAGATGAGCCTTGCAGATATTCTACTTAGATTATTATAATATTATTATAATTAAATGTATTAATGGTTTATTATTAATGATATTAATATAATTAATAAGAAATCTTTATTTTTAAATGTATTTTATTACATAATAATAATTACTGTTACTGTCTATCATTGTCTAAATGTATTTTTACTGTAAAAATATGTGTATTCAGCTAGTGTAAACATACATGATGTTCTCACAGCGCACGCAAGGCTGAGACTGAAGTGTTACCCTTTGTTTCCGCTGTGAGACATGCCGCATGACTCATTTCCTCACACGTACAAGTTATCTTAGGTTGGTGGTCACAGTTCGACTTCTGAGATTTAGATCAAATTCTAAATAATTTTTATTTGAACTGGTTTGTTTGACATTTAAGATATTTGAGTTGTAGTGAATTACAGAACTTAGGAACCACTGCATACAGTACCTGGGCTCAAAACACAACTGCTCTGCTAGCAGTTCCGGTCTGAAACCCCCAGGATTTGAAACAGCCTTATCTCTCACCATAGTACAGGAGTCCTCCTCTTCTTTTCCTGAAATAGATACCAGTCACCCTAGGAGTTGCTACATCAGCGCCTTTGGCAATTAACTGATTTACCAAATCCAGGTTTTGGTTCAACACAGCAATGTGAAGTGCGGTCAGACCTGCAGAGAGAGAATAACAGAACTGATACCTGCATAGTTGCTAAAATAACTTTTTAAAAATCTGTAATTTTACATCATGTGATCATTATATAATCAATTAATCAATTTCCTATAGTCACTTTTCTAGTATGAACTTATAGTGATTCTGGAAAATTTTCAGGAAGCACAGGGTTCAAGACAGGAAAACTGAAGTATATGGAGAAAATCCATATGAACCTGAGGAGAACATCTCAACACTCATATCTGGGGTGAGGAGTTAAAGCCACAACTCCGGAGGTGTGAGTCTACAGTGCTAACGCCTTAGCTGCTGTGCCTCCCACAGGCCGTAATAATGAATGATATCAAACACGGATGCCACATCTATAATGTGGTTGGATGGAAAATCTGAATTCTTACCCTGGTAGAGGTCAGAGGTTATGGGTTCATTTATCAGCTCAGGCACTTCTTCCATTATAGCCACTGAAGCCTGTAAGTGATCTGCAAATGCTGCCACATGGAGTGCGGTCTCTCCCAGGGCCCCTGAGGCGGGGAGACACAAACGCTTAATAAGTGACATTAACAATGAACTGGGTGCCTTACACAGTCATGGGCTAATATTGACAATAACAGAAAGACACTAAGTCCACTGTCACGTGTGAACTACACCATACCTGAAAAAGGACATAGCTGCCTTAGAAAGGGTGGAGCGTAGGGCTATGAGAATGATTCCTGTTCTTAGAGGAATGTCTTATGAGGAGAAGTTAGCTGAGCTGAATCTGTTTAGCCTCGAGCAAAGAAGACCAAGGGGGACATGATCCAGGTATATAAGATTCTAACAGCTCTGGATGCTGGTAAGCCAAATGGCTACTTCAACATTAGTTTAAATACTAGAACTCGTGGCCATAAGTGGAAATTAGCGGGAGAACATTTTTAAATAATTTTGAGGAAGCACTTCTTTACACAGCATGTAGTTATAGTAACGAATAGTCTTCCTGTTAATGTAGTGGAGGCTAACCCTGGGTTACTTTAAGTCACAGCTAGATAAGATTTTAACAACTCTGAGCTATTAGTTAAGTTCTCCCCAAACAAGCTTGATGGTCTGAGTGGCCTCTTCTCGTTTATAAATTTCTTATGTTCTTATATACAGTGTTTACAATAATGATGACCAAAATGATGCCTCATGAATCATGTGTGGTATTTTTTTTACAATACTCGATGGCAGTCTTGGCTTGCTTTGGGGCATGCTTTGAGGCATTTTTTGAACATACAGCACTATTTAGTGGGGTCAAAAATACAGCAGATGGTTCATGAAGCATTGTTTTTGCCATCAAAAGTTTACAGTATTTATTTACATGTTTGTTCAAAGAGTTCTGAGATATTCAGTACATAAAAATCTAGAAAAATTATCAATCAATCCCTCAATTGAAGTATTATGAGACTACCGTCACAGGCACATTAAGTAAGTGCCTCTCCCTTAAAAAAACAAAAACAATTACAGTATCAATATTACTTCACTGTAATTATATTGCTGAGTAAACACAGAAAATAATAAAGGGGTGAAAATAGATTAAGCAGGAGAATATCAGGCCTCACCTCTTTCAAAGACATCTGTGGATGGACATTTAAGGAGCTTTTTAATGGAACCAACGTCATTCTCATGGGCAGCAAAGAAGAGAGGGATGTCATTCACTCTAAAGAAGGGACATGAAAGTGAATAAACTGACTGACTCCAAGCTGCTTATTACATTCTAGGGAAGGCAGAGAGTCTGATTAAACTGTGAAATTGTCAAGAATTATTATGTAATAATTGTATTTATCTGTCGCACAACTTAAACTTTAATCCCGATGATATGTCTAATAATTGATAAGGTCAAAATTAGACATGATTCTAGTCTTATGATAAAATGGTTGTGTTTTGCTGTTTGTTCTTATGACTTCTGTGCTTTGTGTTGAATTTATCATAACGTGCATGGCAATATGCATATTGCCTTGTGCATTTTGTATGACTAGACACTAGAATAATTCATTGTGTTATACTCGTACTTAGAGAAATAATGCTGACTGTAGCTTTGAAACTTCTTGATGTATTATAATCTAGCATGAGCATTAATGCCAAGTCTTACGATTTCCAATATGACCTACAGTTTACACCCTGTTTTGCTATCTGGCAGCCATGAGATTGAATCCTCCCCCCCCCCAAAACTTCAGGCAGGTTTTTTTTTACCTACTATTTCACTGATTTCAATGCAGCTAGATTGACATATACTGACATATGTCTGAATAAGACACAGCCTCAGTTTTTATTGTGCTCACCTGTGGCTTTGTAGCATGAAAGTCTCATCAACCATTTGAGCCCATGCCTTTCTGTTCTTTAGGCGGAATCGAAGTTGACCCCACCGGTGACTGAGCTCTGAAAGAGCGATGCGTGCTAAAGGTGGACTCATGGCCTCAAGTGGAGTCTCTCGCTAGACCTGTTACTGAACCATAAGCAGGTTAGGATTAGAGGATTAGAGAAGAATATAGCTATTAAAATTGAAGCGAAGGGAGACTATATCAATGAGAATCCTGAATACAGAATATTTACCAACACTGATTAGGCCTATACAACTACAGCCACTATACTAACAGGTTCTCACATTATAACTTAACAAATTAACATGTATGTGTAATTTTGTTTATTTATAAAGCACATTTCACACAACAGCAGTTGAATAAAGTGCTGTATAATCAAAATAACACAAACCCATGTACTGTACAAACAACAAAGGGTTTTGTGTGTATGTGAGAGAGTAAGGGAAACAAAGGAAAGATTTCTATAGTAGCAGCTCAGCTAACATTTTAAGAAACTGTTCTGATTCTTGCACTTAAATTTAATTGCATTTAATCAAATATATAGAGGAGAAAAAACAGGAGGATTATTCGAGAAAAAGGAATAACGTTCTGGTTGCCATCAAGACACGCATATTAAAGAATGAAATCTTTAAATAAAATACTTTTAAAAGTTATACATTCCAGAAGACAAATACATACATTTTATAACCAAACACACACACACACATACACATTTACAGTGTGGTTGTAAAATGTATGCATATGTCTTCGTTATATATATAGACAACAGTAAATAAAGACAAATAATACTTCTCAAATTATTCTATGGATTTCTATATAATAATTCAGGAATAATACAGAATAATCTCTAGAAAAAAAATATTCAAAGCAAAATATAGTTAAAATTCATTTCACCTGTCATGCCTTACTCCAACTTACAGTACAAATTTTAATAGAAACAAAATAAAATGACAGTTTAAGTAAAACAGGTAATCTTACCTGTGCAATTCAAAGTCAGTACTACAATTTTCCCAAGTATTACAGTATACTGTGGAACATCACATTAGGATGTAATGTGCTACATCAGTGTAATTGTACACAGGGCAGTGTGTTGGAAAATCCTGCTTGTGAAACTTTATGATGGTAGACATTTAAGGCAAAACCAGAGGCGGAGAAACGCACGTGAGGGAGGAGAGAGAGGACAGAGGCAGGTAGCCTGATGTTCAGATAGGATGACAGAAATGACTCTGTTGTCAGTGTGAGAAAGGTTCACACCTCATTGCTATTTCCATCCACCCATCCATTCCAACCTGTTCTGTGTGGGGTCACAGGGCAGGCATGTTGTCAAATCATGGGTTTGAACCCCCTCTGAAGTTTGTTTTCTTGCTAGTAGGCACATAGCCAAGCAATGAACCCCGTACAGCCACCAATCTATTGAGTCCCTACCTAAAGGGACCTATTAGTGGAGTTGCTGGACTGCCCCACCCCCCCCCCCCACCAACCCAGCATTACATTTTAATGATTTCTGGCCACGGGTCTGTCTCAGGGGTCCAGAGCCTATATGTGGAGGGTAAGGCAGGGAATAACCCATCCATTACAATAGTATGGGAAAACTAATTTTAATAGACCAGAGGTAATCACCTTGACAGGAACATCAGTACTATGACCTCTACAATGACCTATTTTGTATGTTTATTAAATACTGTCAAATAATGGAGTAAATACAGTACTTCACTAGTCTCTTAAACTGTGTTCAGATTTATCCGTTATTTATTTTGTGTTTTGAACCAGTTGCAGTTCATTGTTTTCTCTTCTTTGACAGCTCTTCCTTTTTTTCCTCATATCCTTAAAAGAAACATTAACACTTACTTTACATACACACACTGGAGGCCCAAAACACAAATTAACACTGTATTCATTCTGAAACATTTGCAATCCTTTTGTATTTCACTGCACAGAAATATATTTTTCACTTTTTTTAGACAAATGAACAAAGGCCCAGGAATCTTTTCAATTTATGCAAAGTAAGCATGCTGTATTTAGCTGTTACTCTCTTTGAAACAAATAAATACATAAATACATATACAAAACACACATACTGTATGTTGTAATAAATGTAGAGGGTAGGTGAATAGTAGATTGATAGTGGGCTGTGTTTCAGTTTAACTTGGGCACTGTAGGATTTATTATGTTTACACTGAAAAGTAAAGTTAGTGAAGCGAGTAAAACAGCAAGATAACAGAGTTAAGGACAGTGATGACCTGTATCGTGAAGAAAGTGTCTCCATTCCGCATTCTGCGTTGAATAATGTCAAACGCCTGTATGACCAGCATGCAGAATCAGTAAAAGGATGTAAGTCAACATTTTTGACAAATGCAACAGATAAGAATTATAAAAGAAAAAAACTTGCTTAACAAAGCGCTGACATGCACCATGATGGTAATACCGGCTGATCGAGACACAGAAGGGGTTGATTCAGGAGGGGATTTGACACCTAAAAAATCATAACAGTCAGATCTTCTGGTTTCTCCAGACAATACGGGATAAAGCCAGAAGCATTTAAATGAATGCTCATTGGAACCAAAGCTCATTGGAACCAAAGCTCATTGGAACCAAAGCCAAAACCAAACGTCGTTGAATTTTAGATACAAGAATATGCTTTGATTTACTAGTGGAATATACACCATTTTCACAATGTTTAAAATAATTATTATGTTACTTTATATTACATTCAACTACAAGCATTTTAACCGTGACTGAAGGAAGAAGCAGTTCAGAGAAAAAGTATCTAAGACAAGAAAAGAATAACAGCTCAGAAGGGCTAATAGACTAATAAGGGTAACAGGTCCCTACAAAAGCCTTTGATGCCAAAGAGAGAGCAAATGACACCAGAAATCTTTTTGCATACGTTTGTTGGTTTCTGGTGATTTGTGGGGTACCTTATGGGGCACAAAATATTCAAAATGCAATTTTAAAATATCAACAAATGGGCGCTTCTGTGGAGAGAGGAAAGGTGAAACCTAAGGAGCTGCTAATGGAGCAGCTCAGAGTCTTCGCCCAAAAAACAGCATTTCTGTCCAGCAGGGTTTATATGCTCAAGGCTTAGGGATGATTGCATCATTATTCTGAGTATCACTCTCATTGCCTGCTTTGTTATTGCTGTTCTGTAGTAAAAAGATTGAAAAGCTCCTTCATATTTGGTAAAATTAGGCCATCACTCCATTAGCTGTTATCAACCATGTCTCATTTTTCCTCCTCATCCACATCAGTGGATGGGCAATATTGATAGGGCTATGAGAAGATCATTATAGTAGACATAATGCACAGTATAGGTAATTCATATTTTATTTGCTTGCAAGTCAGTTGATTGGAAAATACTGACTTTATGTGCTTTTTATGTGCTTATTTTATTGCATTCTCATTTTGGGGTTTTATTAATGTCTGTGCTTTGTTTTATGAAATATAGGATTGGGTAGGAGCTGGACTGTTATGGTCTGGAAGACAGCTGGGATACTTTAAAATTTCATTTTTTCATTCATTTTTTTTCATGTTTCATTTATTAATTAAAAGCAAAGAAAATTCTCACTCAGCTCTCTCAGTCGGCCTTCCATGGCTGCGGGTGTGATTTATGCTGGCTGTGCAAGAAATAATCCATGTTTCATATGACATGTCATTTATGTGAACCAGGGTGTTCTTCTACTTTTATGTCAGCATCCATTTTGTCAGCTGTACACGGTGTATCAATGTAATATCAACTGTAGGAAAAGAGGCGAAGTGCCTTTTTTAACATAGTAAAAATCATTAATCTGATAGTGCCTTTTGCTAGATTCTTTTCAAACATGACAAGAAATGCATGCATGTTTTGGAAGGCTGGTGTATCTAATTCCTTGCTTAGGACAATTTCAGATAACAATGCAAAGTCTTCCCTAGTTTCATGGTAGCCTCAGTGATTATCATCCTACTGTTCTTGTTTAATCTTCTTGTATGTGGCTGAAGGGATTCTGCTGCTTTGTGTTTCAACTCCATTTAGTCTCTTGATTGTCTCCATTACAGTTGAAATGAAGGTAAGAAGGATAAATGGGAATAAATAGTAAAATCTTGTCATTAACGAGTCTAAAATCTGACCTTGGGGCTGCCATCGCACACCCAGTGCTTGCTTATAGCGTTTGTGCTGACTTCAGAGATCATTGTCTGACACTGTAAGGGAACAATGTGCTGACGTGTTTTATGGCAAAAATGCCTCTCGTCTGACGCTTGTAAGTCAAGGTTATCTAATGCATCCCTAATCCTTTATGCATCACAATAACAGAGAAGTAGCCAGAGGTTTAAATAAAATTATGACTTTTTATTTTACAAATTTGCGCAATAGATGAATAGTCATGAACATTCCCACAAACAGACACACTCACACATATGGCTCCTCTCACCTGATGTATTTCACATTAACATTGTTCATATTAATCTGTGAAACAAATCTATGTAACATACAAAGAGATATGAATACTACTAGCCTGATGAAGCAGAAAAGTAACCAGATTTACTTCTTGCCAACTCGACATGGCACTGATTCTTATTCACGTCACAGTGATTTTGTTTGTTTGGCCAGTCATCATTCAGAAGAGGTTCATTACCATAAAAAACAAACAATAATGTAAACGACACTCATAATAGCAATGAAAAAATGGACTATACAAGCACTTGGACTGGAAAGCCCCTAATAATTACCTTTTTATTTATATAATAAATGGAATAAATAATGATAAATAAATGAATGATGAGTGAATGGAAAATGAAAAAAGTTCAGGAAAATGAGGGGGAGAAATAAGGAGGAGAGGTAAATAAGGAGGAAAAGGTAAGTATGGAGGAGAAATAAGGAGGAGAGGTAAATAAGGAGGAGAAGGTAAATGTGGAGGAGAAATAAGGAGGAGAGGTAAATAATGAGGAGAAGGTAAATATGGAGGAGAAATAAGGAGGACAGGTAAATAAGGAGGAGAAGGTAAATGTGGAGGAGAAATAAGGAGGATAGGTAAATAAGGAGGAGAAATAAGGAGGAGAGGTAAATAATGAGGGGAAGGTAAATATGGAGGAGAAATAAGTAGGAGAGGTAAATA
>JAODUD010000134.1:20803871-20816306 GCA_026784285.1 Stomatorhinus walkeri
TCCAGTATGATTTTCCCCCCATTGAGATCTGATGTGTTTTCAAAGTGTTCCTTTAATTTTTTTGAGCAGTGTATATTTATATACGGTAATAATATACTGTTCTTTCTCATAAACACAGCCTTTTACATACTATTTACATTTGCAGTGTTCTAGCCTGGCCCCTCCTCACTCTCACCTGATTGGCTGGTGGTGAAGTTGATGCTGGCGTATTGAGGTGGGTAGGGACCCAAAGCCGATACGTCATTTATTGCTTGAACCTGTTAATAAACAGAAATCAGACCAACTCTGCCCATTGATACATGTTGTGGCACATAGTGACATAGAAGAAAGAGCACTGCATTCCCCTTTGTATCCCTTCAGACTAAATTTACTTAAAATGATAAACTATAATAAAATTATGAGTGAATGTCTCTTTGAATTATGATATCATTTCATACATTACACTGGCTCTTTCTCTTTCATGCAGCCGATTGAAGGACACATGGCCCAGTTTTGGGAATCATGGGTAATGTACCTGTATGAGGTAGGTGACCCGTGTGAGCAGGTTGTTGAGTGTAACCTTAGTCTGTTGAAGGCGTGTCTGCGATGGGGTGTAGCTTACTGCCTCCCCACACCATGAGCACACTCCCGGGGACAGCGTGGAGGCAGAGGGGCAGATTCGGCACACAATGGTATACCACACCTCTCGCCGACCCCCTGTGTCTAGGGGTGGACGCCAGCGCAGGGACACTCCACCTTCCCCGCTCTCATACTCCCAGGAGAGAGACAGGGGTGCCGATGGAGGACCTGCAGAAGGTGGAGAAGGTTTAGGAAGAATTGGCAAAAACACCAATCAGCTTTCATCTGACGAATCACTGGAAAGGCAGAAAGCCCCGCCCCCAGCCCTTCATTAGAGAACTGGATAGTTACTTGGTATGATACTACAGTAAATTTCAGGGTACAGGTACCTAGGTAGGACTGGCATATATTAACCCATTACAGTTCTGCCCCTTTCTATCGTAGGTTGCCTTCAATAAAGCACAATATTACTTTATGGATAAATATATGAAGGTCTCCCTTCCTCACTATGATCCTTTAAACCCATCCATCCAACCACTATCTCTTGAGCGACGGGGGCAGCCTCATCCCGGGTGGACCTCCCCAGGGAGGCATCCAAAAGGCATGACTGTGTAGATGGTGTATAAATGGCTGAAGCACCTGGTTCCTTTCAATGTGGAGGAGCAGCGGCTCTCATGCAGAATGTCTGTGCTCCTCACGCTAATCTAAGGTTGAGCCCAGACACCCTGCGAAAGAAGCTTGATATCCACTGCTTGATTCTGCAATCTTGTTCTTTCGGTCACTACCCAGAGCTGGTGACCATAGGTAAGGAATGTAGATTAATCAGTAAAACAATGGCTTTGCCTTCTGACTCAGCTCCTTCTCACCACAGCTGACCCGTAAAAGGTCCACAAAAGTGCTGACGCTGCACTGATCCACCTGTTGATCTCCCGCTTCCTTCATCCATCACTCATGAACAAACCTTTCAGAGCCACATCAACACAAAACCAGAAACCTTAATCCGTTTTTCTACAGCAATATTTTGTCTAATATTGATACTTATTGTGGAGACCTTTGCTTGCTATGTTTATACATATTAATTAATCTTTATATTTCACAAACACATGCTTATATATACACACTTTAGTAAGTACACACCTTCTTAGCTGATCCATTACACACCAGGTACTTACACATAGACACACCTGTGAAAAAGTTTATGTAGGGCATCTGTGTTCAATGTCTATTGATGTGAACTTCACAATAATCTACTGAATGTTTATGTCTGGGATGTTTTTAGCCATCAATTGTCAATATCTACTTACAAGTACAGTTGATCCTAGGGCGTGCAAACTCATTCACCCATTGTTTAAAACAAAGAGCCATTCACTGGTTAAATGCACTGCCACAAAGCCATAATTAAAAGACTAAAGATCATATTCAAAAAATAAAGGAAAGTCTTACGTTGTGCCATAAGGGAAGTTGCTAGACAAGCCATCCTTTGCTTACCCATGCTAAATTTCATTCTTTGGAAATTGTGGATATTTCATTCTGTCTAAGGATGCTTTATATTTTATTGCTCTATTTTATTTATTGAATAAATAAAAATTAGAATGGAAATATTAGCTTTGTTACTAGATGTCTCACTAATGTTCTGTCACATATTGAAATTAATGTGTTTCATGATATGTGGAAGGGGGGGTCTTGATGAAGGTGTAGACTGGGATGTAGCTCTGTGCCTTTTATCGGGTGGTTGTTTGTTCAAACCACACAGCTAGCAGTACGGTCTCACGCTCATCCCCAATAGCTCCTGGGAGACTGCCTAACCTTACTGTCTGTACCTCGGGTGTACCTCACTTTGGACAAAAGTGTCCAGTAAATAAATGAGATGTTCTTATGACTGAAGTTTCTTATTTTGTGAAGTTTCTTATTTGTTCTATTGTAATACCGAAACATATTGCATTGGCTCTTATACAGTATAAAGCCACAGCGTGTCTGCAGTCCATCCCAGAAAGTACAGGGCAGAATGTGGGGAGGCACCCTGGATGGCATGCCAGTCAATCACAGGGTTAGGGACAATGGGAGGTTTTTAGATGCCAATTCATAGAATTTGGGTTTTGGGTCGCAGGAGAAAAGTTGTTGGACAAAGGAAATAGAAGCAAGCTGAAAAACAGACACAGAGCCAAGATCCAGATGCTGAGCCACCCAAACAGCCATCACTGAGCTGACTGAAACATGTCGATCTATGACCATGAAATGATTACAAAATACTTTAAAAACGGTGACCATTACTCTTTGCAACCCTGTCCCAGATAAGTAGTTACAAGGATGGATAGATGGATTGATGGATGCATGGATTGAGGATGGATGGAAACAGAATGTATCAGTCGTTTGTCCTGCTTTGCAATAAATATCAATTCTGTTATTATTATCTCAGTATGTTATGTTCCTCACCAATCTCTTTCAGACACATGTGAGCTCTGAAATCATGGCGCTCCACAGCACCAGCCATTAACCCCCCCCCCCCCCCAATTCTGTGTTACCTGTGCAGGCTGTGTCATTGGCATCATTAGCGGCTCGGTAAAATCCACTTCTGCACTCACACACCCTGGACCCTTCCGTGCTGGTTCTGCTATTAGCCGGACACGAAGAACAGGGCAGCGACCCTGGCACGGCCTTGAAATGACCCACCCGGCAGCCTGCAAGAAGGAGAAGAGGGTTATTTACAGGTTAGCGGAAATCCCTGCTCGGGTTAAGGCATCACAGTGGTAAAATATTATCACACTAGAAGACCCTCGTAATGAAGCTTCTCCAGGCGTGTGCCTGCCTTGTGTAGAGCTCAGCCATTACATTACAGGGTGAGTACAGAGCTGTGTGCTCACAGTTACAGCACTGGCTCGGCCCGGCTGCCGCTGCCGCTGCTTGCACATACTCCAAGATGTTAGCACAGAGCTGATTAGCTGTTAGCACAGAGCACTTCCTCAGCATGTCTGTTACATACCTATCCGCCGAGCGTTATCTACTACATTTAAATTTCTTGCCCTCGCTGGATCAGCTAATTAGATAGCAGTATTGATTTGTTTTCATGCTCATTTAATTAGCGATAGCTAATTAGAAATAGCCCTGTAAGGAATGGCTGGTCCGAATGGTGGCATAACTACCTGTGTTTTAACACTGTGGTTGTTAAACATCCTTGCTGGTGCAAATTTTCTAATATTAGGTGTACTACAGAATGGAGAATATACACATGGCACGGTTTTAATGACACTGATGGCTGGGTCCTTGTACCTGCCTGTGAGATTTATATGCCCAAAGGGTAACACTGCGGCATTTCCAGTGACCTTCTTCTGACAGTCCTTGAGTCTCGTGAGTGTGATCCTGAGCAGCGGTTGCCCAGGGCAGCAGGGAACAAAGGCGTTCAAACGACTAAGAGGCTTTCCCTGTTCTCACTATTTTTTCTGACTTTGGGATTAGGTGATGAAGAGGATGACAGAAGAAAGGAGAGAGAAGAGAGGCCTGCCTTCATCTATCATTCATGCTGTTCACATTACCAAACGTGTTCAGATACGACTGTGATAAGCAGCAAGATGTGCCTACAAGACCACTCTGATTGGTACCACTGCATCTGACAGCACCAGTTCTACTTCAACTCTCTCCCCCGTCTTAGCCAATCAACTTGCTTCTACTTATGGCCCTCCCCTTTGCTTCCTTACTCCACGAGCCTGTCTCCTGCTATTTAGTATGGACCCTCTCCTTTCGCATCCCCTTGTTAAAATTTGATTTCAATCAACATTCTATGAGCAACATGCTGGGCATTTCAGTTTGGGAATGTGAAACTGACACCTCGGTGGTTTGCATGCCAACGAGGAGTGGCCTGACAGAGAGACCCGGATGCTGTGGTGTACATGCAGAGACAAGAGGGAGGAAGAGAGGAAGCGGGGGTGGTGGTGGTGGTGGTGGATGGGCAACACTGAGTATCAGAGCTGGGGAAAAAGCAGAGCGAGATGGCAACGAAGTGTATAATTTGGTGCTGACATGGTACTTGGAATTTAGATCACTGACCCAATTTCTCTCTCCCTTTCTCTCTCACTCTCTCTCTCTCTCTCGTTCACTCTCCTCCCTGCTTACTCCCAGCATTATAATCTTTCTGACATAAAAATACACAATTTGTTTCTCTTTAACAGATTTATACTGTCTTAAAAGCACACGTGTACCACATTTGTTCATATGTGTTCATAAATGGAACAAAGCCTAACTCACAGGAAGTCCTGCCTACTTGTGTTTTTCATGCTCTGATCACAGTTAAATTGATGGATATAACCAAAACCAACAAATGAATATTCCCCCAAAACAAACACCATACTTAAGTTCATAATCGTTGGGTTTTTTTGTCAGAAAAATCTGCACAGTATGAAAAAACACCACTTCAGGCAGTACTGTGGAAAGTTTTTTTAAGATGCACAAATATCCATCCATTTTCTGAAACTGTTTATCCAATTCCGGGTCACAGGGAATCCAGAGCCAATGGGTGCAAGGCAGGGAACAACCCTGTATGGGGAACCAACCCATTGCAGGCCACACTCACACACCATGCACAGCTTTGGACAATTTGGTATCTCAATTTAGCCTCAGTATGTTTCTGTACTGTGGGGTAAGGTAGAGCACTCAGAGGAAACCCCCTGACAACACAGGTACTCCACACACGGAACACGGGCAGACTTGAACTCATGTCCCAGAAGGGAGACGCAACAGTCCTAACCACCGTGCTAGCCCTGATGTGCAACTAAAATATTAATGTATTAATAAAATTTAAAAAATTAAAGAGAATCTATAAAACGTGATAATAATGAGTACTGTGGAAATAAATGTAGACATATCAACATAAAAGCACTCCTTGTTTAGACTGCACAGGAGTGGAAGAATTATGTGAATCATAAATTTTAATTTTAGTATATGTTACAATTTATATATTTATAGATATTATTATTTATATTATTTATGGAAGACAAATCTTTTACATGTGAGTAACATGTAAACCATAATACAAAGAGCTGATATAAATACAAGGTAGCCAATGATTGCTTGGTAACCAACCACAACTAACTAACAAGGGCTATTGCTTTACAAAAAAACTAAAAATTGCTTGTTGTCAAACACCATGTGTAAGAAGTCAGTGTCCCATCCATCCATCCATTTTCTGGACCCACTTTATTGATGCACTAGAGAAATATTTTAATGTATTCACTTTCCCATACACATACATTCACTGCAGAAATGACAATTAATAACACATCATTGACACACAAATATAAAGACGGGAATGTAATTACTAAGTATCTTTTTAGGTTAGCTGGCCTATGCAAGCTCTGGCTTCCAGACCTCGGCATTGGCATGTTTCTGAGCACCTGCCTCAATGTCTTGTGCCTCTGAAACCCATGCTGGCTTGACAATTTGCAAGACAAGTCATTTTACTTGGCGTCCACATCCGCGCTTGGAAGAAATCTGTCGCGCTCCCTGAAAATGACATGGAAATTCTGACCCGCTAGCCTAATCAGGAAAATGTGCTACTTTGAGTGGGTGTTCTACAAACCAGCCTTGTTTTCTGGCCTTGTACTTTTAACACAGATCAGGTTGCGTTCTGTCATTACAATCAGCATTCAGATCTGTCATTATTTTTCAGTGTGGGTTTTTTTTTTTTTTAAAGCGAAGACTTCCCAAGGCATGAGTTATATAGGAGCCAAAAGCAACAGCAGACAATGATTTCTGTGAGTGTGTGTATGTGTGTAAGTGTGTGTATATTTATACAAATGCATACACACACACAAACACACACCCATCCACACACACACAACCGCGGAAAAAATTAAGAAACCATGGCACAATTTTTTGTTTCATTCATTTCTCTATTTATGGGCATGGATCTGTGAATTATATATACAGCGGTACCTCGAAACTCGAACTTAATCCATTCAGAACTCCAGATCGAATCCTAAAAAGTTCGAGTTCTGATTGAATTTTCCCCATAATAAATAATGGAAAACCAATTAATTGGTTCCCGGCCTCAAAAAATACACCTTAGTATGTTTATATGAGCATATAGTCTACTAAACACATCTAAGCACATTTATCAAAACAGTAATTTGTAAAGTAAGAAAATAAATGTATCCAAACAATGTACTGCCCTAGCGGTGCACTTCACACAGCTGCACTTAATGTTTCTCATTCCTTTTGAAGGTCACTTCATGTAGTCCTATGATTCATAAGAAACTGTTGGATAAGGTAATGGTCATCTCTGGCATTAGAATGTCGTTTCCTCCCTTTACCTGGCTGCTGTTTGGTCATTCAAAGTGTCTCCTGCATCATTTTGTTCTTACATACTGCTGTCATATAAATTTTGAACGTGGAAACAAGCTGCTGCTCAGCCTTCTGCCAGCAGAACCACGATTAAACCAGTATTTAAAAATACAGATTTGTTTAAAAATATAAGAAGGTCTTATTTTTTTTGCAATTGTGTTTTACACAGGCATTGATGTTTGGGATAAGTGTGGAGAGTAATAAGATATTTAAATAAGAATAATAATAACAACGGAGAAATATACAGTGCATATATCCATCCACCCATCCATCTTCTACCCGCTTATCCACACACAATATAAATTTCCTACAGGGCTACATTATGCCTGCAGCCAATGCGAGGAGCAATAGGATTAAAGATTGTCAGATGAATTACAACCATTTATTAATATATTCATACTTTTCACAGTCTTAATACTCAATGAATAGCCTGATGTGTTATGGTTACGTAATGTTCATGAATGCTAGTAATTGCTTGTGTATAGGTATGAATCCTGAATTAATCTTGTCCCTTAATTTCAAACCTCCCGCGCTAATAGGTCAATAAAGCATGAAGTCAGCCTCGATGGACTGAATATATTTTCCACCTGACTACTGTCACTATGGACTTGTTAAATATACTCATTAAAACATGAGTCAAATGAGCCTGACCTCTGCCTTCCGTTATAATTGCACTTGTGGTAAAACAGGTTTTAAAGTGTTTTTGCTTGTGTCCTCTGGTAGGATTTCTGCATGTTTGGCTCTTTGAGTCATCGGCTTGACTTTCTTCCCTTTATCCCCTGTGCTTCCTGTCACTTGTTCACACATGAATAGCCATTACATCTCAACGACCTAAATGTGATACATGTTCCATCCCTCCTCTCTTTCCCTTGCTCCCATCTTACGTTTTCCCCCCTTTCAGTTTTGGCCACAGACCCCCCCCAGTCTGAGTCCGCTGTATACTACCTGTCAGTATAGCATCACATTTCTAGCCACCTGTGAGACCCATTCTTTTTATTAGCAATTTTAAAGCTCGTCGGCGATCAGGTGAGTATGTTGGTTGGCTGACCTGGACTGACTCCAGAGCAAGATTTTGTTGAAACCAACCAGTTGAGTATATAAAGAATCTTGGTCTGGATTTTCTGGACCTGAGATTTCCACCTCTGAATATAACTTAATAATATGGCAGTCTGTGGCTCTGTGGATTAGCACCCTGTGCCTGCAGTCTCATGGCTGGCAGAGTGACTTCAATGTCGACTCCTTGAGCAAGGCCTCTGTCCCAATTGCTACATCAACTGTTGAGCTCCCTCAATCTCGCATTGCTTTGAATAATAGTGTTTGCTAAATAAATAAATGTCATTACAATGGTTGTGGAACTTGAACACTTTATAAACATCTCAACTGAGCTCCAAACTCTTCCTAATCAACACTTTATTGATCCCCGTGGGGAAATTGCCTCCCTAAACTTGCTTTATTGGTAGGGTAAGTTGTCTGCAAAGGGCAGCTACGCATAGCGGTGCCCAGGGAGCTGGGGGGAAAGGGCCTTGCTCAAGGACCCACAGAAATGCTAAGGCTGTGTTTCAACCAGTCACTTTCTGATGACAAGCACACAAGATTAAGCCACTGAGCCACACATTGCCCCTGGGTCATATGTTCATTCCATCTAATTAGCTCTGGTCTGTAAGCTGAAGCAAATATATGGGTAAAGTATTTACAATACAGAACATCAAAGATTCCACAAATTACAGAGTGTCACTGTGCTGCTCACTTTGTAAGGCACTCTGAATTTTTGTTTCCGGCTGGTATAGAGGACTCACCTTGGCAGGCTGAGTTGTTGTGGTTGGGCTCGAAGCCCTCATTACAGATGCACTCTCCGACTGGCACTATCCAGTCGCCTTCTGCATTACAGTGCATGCGAGGTACCATCCCTCCTTGTGGTTGGCTGTGAGGCACGCACATGCCATCCACGGGCACCAGAGCAGTGGGCTCTGCCCCTGAGGGAGTGGCCGGAAAAAACGCCATGTTTTGATTGGCGGATGGGCAGCGGCGGTAAAAGATGGACACGCCCATTAGGGACACGCAGGCTCCACTGTCCACTATGGCTAGGACAAATCTAGAAAGGGCATAGTGGGGGTGATCAGGGCTGCAAACACACCATGTGCATCAACATCGCAGTGCAATACAGAGCATGATAGGAGTGACATACCCAGCTTGTGTCAGTGGTGCAAAGCTACGAGTCTTAATGTTTATTTGTTGGTACCGGTCTGGCTGGTACTGGTTAGGCAGACTAGGCTCCACCCGGCTGAAGCTTTTGTCGGCAGCAATGGTGTCAATCTTAATCCATCCCTCTCTCGTGTCTTTCTCTCCATTACTTGTCTGAACAGGTAGAGGAGGAGGCAGATAGGGATCAGGAACTGGGTATGAGGTGCTGAGAGACCTGCGATCCGTTAGAATAACGTCCGTGAAATGCAGTCCTGAGGCACTGCGCCCCTCCCAGCGGTCTCACCTGCCCCCCCCAGGCGCGCTCCACCTCTCTCTGGGAGTCGGCCTGCCTGTAGTACAGCGTGAGAGTCTCCCGGCAGGAAGGTGACGGTGAGCGCAGGCTCGAGCAATCCCGCACTGAGAAGCGCAGGGTCACGAAGATCCGGGGTGCCGACCGCCGCAGCAGGAAAGGCGTGGCCAGCCAGTTGTCTTGGAGACGGGGGTTCGGGGTGACATGGCACACCTCGAATGTGCGGATGAGTCTGCCCCGGTCATCTCGAATGCTCACCTCATCCCACTAGGAGGGAAAGATAGGAAAAGACGGTTTAATCAAGCCAAAGGAGGGAGAGATGTGTCTTATTATGACATAATGACCCTTCTTCTGGAACCCCAGATTTGCATGGAAATTGAGACCAGTTGGAATCAGGGTTTCTCCTTCATGTTGCTGGTTATTGAAAGGCAGTGTGGGTTTTGCTTTGTTCCACAAGGGTCGACAAGGTGGGTGGACAAGGTGGCTCAGTGACACTGTAGTCTCATGCCTGCGAGATTCCCTGCTGACTCTCTGTGGTCCCTTTGCACTCCTCCCTTTGCAGTTATGTTAATCGGTGTCCCTGAATGGTCTGTATGGCTGTTTATGTCCTCCAATGGCCTGGCGTTCTGTCCTGGGTGTCCCCACCGCCGTGTGCTGTATGCTGCTTGAGGTTCCTCCTCCAGCACCATCTTTTGATGAGCGGTAGGATGATAGATGGATGTTGGAATCCTCCAGGATTTGTTAGAATGTATGGGAAAAGGGCCGCACTGCTGCAGCTGATGTGTAATAATTCATTTATCCGATCAGTGTAGACCTGTTATCATGCGAACGGAAAGCAACGAATGTTGTTTCAACTATACAACAAAGAAAGAGAAGGGACTTTCTGCGGGGGAACAGAGAATTAAAGTCTACAAGAGATAGTTATTTAGACATAAAAAGAGAGCAGCATGCACTTTTATTTTCTAAGCTATTCATCATTTATAGGCTTGCGCATGAGATGAAAGCGAAATTATGCTGATTTTTGGCAGAGCGCGGCAGCCAAAGCAGGCAGGCCAGTGCAGGCCTCAGCCGGCGAGAACCATCATTCTCTTTTGCTGGTGCTGCGTTTCTCATGGGGGCGGGGGTTGGTGATAAACTTCAGCGGCACCGCAGAAGACACGCAGCAGGGACTCACAGTTTTACACATAGAGAGCGCCGTTGGTGAACATGACACCTGAATGCTGACACGGCAGCGAGGGCGCTGAGGATCTTTTATTTATACTTTGAATAGCACATTATGTCTCACCATTAACGGCGGTGCATGAAGTGGAGCCACGGATGTTGCTGGAGCAGGAAAAAATGGAAGTAAAAGAACTGGGAGACGGAAACGTGACGAGAAGCAGGAGCTGTGAACAAAGGCAGGGGATGATGGTAAAAGGCACGGCTGCGAGAGATCAGGAATAAATCATTTAACTGGCTGGTTCTGCCCCCCCCCCCACCCCGCTCTATAAGCCCAGAAGGGGACAGGGATGAGGAGGATGCTGGCAGAAGGAGAGAGACGGACAGAGAGGCCGGCAGGAAAGAAGGCTGACGGGAGATCAAAGTGCTTTGTTTCAGGGCTGAGGCTGGGGCACAGGTCCCCTCGGTCCGTCTGCACCTCCGGAGCAGGGAGGAAGTTCGGGCTCGAGTGAAGACGAGGCCGAATGATGATGAAGAAGGAGGACAGAAGGAGAAAAGGGAGCAGATTCAAAGGATGGATAGGAACCTGAGGCAGAGTGCCAACTGCTGGCTCTCTGTTTGACCTTCTTCCTTTTTAACCAAAGGTCAAAGGTCATCCACAGAGTTATTTCGTGTCTCCCCAAGGCTGGTTCAGAACGATTTAACGTGCACAAACAGGCACGTGGGGGGGATGGGGGGTGGGTGGTTGGGGCTATCTGAGTGCCTGCCCCTTTTGCCAAAAGTATTTTAAGTGCCTCCCTCAAAAAAATATCTGTGTATCTGTAGAAGCCTGGAAATGGGCGTGGTCACCGGTGGTGATGATACTGGGGCAAATGGGGTCAGAGGTGACAGATACTCACACCAGTATCTGGGTATGTGGTCCAACCGAGCTCACTCGCAGTCTCTGTGGTATCCATCAGCATCACTAAAACAGAAAAACAAGGTCACATTTTTCTTTATCTCCATCAATTATCTTTCGATTATTATTTGGAAATGGATGTGCGTCTGTCACTAGGCCCACAGCCTTCTTCTCTCTTGCTCCTCTAATGCATTTTGTGCCGGAATAACAACAAGTTAGCCTTTATATGCACATCCGTGAAAGAATACAAGCATACAAGTTACTTTTTTAACAAATTGACAATTTATCAATCATTTAGGCATAAACTGTGTGAAAAAAGAAACATTTTATATTTTGCCTGAAAGAACTCAGTTCAGATAACCGTGATAAGTACCAATTAAAATGCATAACAGCTGGAAAAAAATTGAAGCTGCTTTCAAAGCAAAACACGTGATACGAATAATTAAGAAATAATAATTGCAGTTTCAAACTGAGAAAAAGACAGCGTTATTAATAATTCTTATATGTTTAACTCCCATTCAAATCTAGGAAGGAATATTCAAGACTGAATTAATCCATTGACAGGAGCTATTTCTCATTGAGGTTTTGACTAATGGGGAACATTCTTGAACATGTTCTTCCCACGTTGTTTCCACCCTGCAGTCAGAAGATCATTTGGAGTGCGTGTATGCACCCCAACCTGTGACTAGTGATAGACTAATATCTAGTGCAGAGTGTCCTCTGCCCTTTACCCTGTAATGGACTGGCATCCCATTCAGGGAGTACCCCAGCCCTGCGATAAACTAGCATCCCAACCAGGGTGTCCCCTGAATCGTACCCTGTGATAGACTGGCATCTCATTCAGGGAGCACCCCAGCCCTGCGATAAACTAGCATCCCAACCAGGGTGTCCCCTGAATCGTACCCTGTGATAGACTGGCATCTCATTCAGGGAGCACCCCAGCCCTGCGATAAACTAGCATCCCACCCAGGGTGTCCCCTGAATCGTACCCTGTGAT
>JAODUD010000134.1:20870894-20881599 GCA_026784285.1 Stomatorhinus walkeri
TCCTGATAACGTAGTGCAAGCTGAATCCTTGGGTTCCTTTAAATCAGAGCTAGATAAGATTTTAACAACTCTGAGCTTATTAATTTTTCCCCAAGCGAGCTTGATGGACCAAATGGCCTCCTCTCGTTTGTATAGTTCTAATGTTCTTATGAGTCTTGGAATTCGTGGCTCAGCATGGCAATGGCTTGCTTCCTACTTAGATGGTCAGTCATATCAAGTGGCGTAGAAGGGATCCACATCTATTCCATGCAGACTCTACACTGGCATCCTACAAGGCTCTAGTTTTGGTCCTGTTCTGTTCTGTTCTCCCTCTTTATTAGATCTCTTAATGAGGTCTTATCCTCACATGGGTTCTCATATCACTGCTATGCAGATGACACTCAACTTATCCTCTTCTTTCTTCCCTCAGACACTCAAATCTCTCCTCGGATCTCTGCATGTCTTGCAGACATCTCATCATGGATGACAGCTCATCAACTAAAATTCAGCTCAAGCAAAACTGAACTGCTATTCATCCCAGCTGATTCATCCCCAGACGAGGATCTTGTGATCTCCCTGGAAAACTCTTTGATTTGTCTTTCGGTCACTACTTGCAACCTCTAGGTAACCATAGACAGTCATCTGTCATTTTCCTCCCACATTGAGAATCTTTCCCTTTCATGTCAATTTCTCCTCTTCAACATGAGAACATTTCATCCATTTCTTTCTACACTTTCTTCCAAAGACATGCACCTAGACTCTTCTAAGTTTTGGCACCTACAGTATGTGGTGGAATGAACTTCCCCTAGATGTCCAAACAGCTGAGGCATTTGGTGGCTTCAAACAACAACTAGAAACCTACCTCTTTGGGAAGTAATCGGAAGAGCACTTTCAAGATTATACTCTTATTTTTAAAAAGTTGTAATAGTTGCCAAAAGAATTTTTAGAGTGATAGTATTCTTAGGTGGGTTCTGTTGAACCAGTATCAGAATGCATTCACTGTTGAGTCTTCAAAGCAGTTATGAAAGTCATTCTGGCTAAGGGTGTCTGCCAAATTCCTTAAGCTAAATATAAATGTAAATGAATATATGGGTACCAACTACATGCAGGTATTTGAAACAAAATGAGATGCATAAGTTAAGAACTATTGTAGAGTTTGATGAGATCTCTTTTGAAATCTAAAGTGAGGGTCATATGACATTTTGTATGCTTTTTTTTCTCTGGTGAAAATAAGAGACAGGACATATAAGCCATAGACTCATTTTGCTTTCCCATACAGCTCTTTTGAGAACTATTTTCAGATTTTTTTTCCCCTCTCAGAACTTATATAAACATTAAAAACAGGCCAAGTAGAACTTCTGGAGAGGATGTTATTTCTCGACTAGCATAAAACACCACCCCGGATCACATTTTCACATCAGTCTATTCATGGCTGAGACTGTTACAATAAAGAACTGAAACTGGCTGAACTGAAAGTAAATAAGATAAGTCACATTTGGACCGGAAATAGAGCTGTGACATTTTATATAGTGTTAGTGTAATTCTCCGTGGCAGGATTGTACAAATGATGATGAAAATACAACAAAAATATATTTTTTTGCACATGATGCATTGAAATTAGTCCAATGTTAGACACTAAATCTGACCTGTAAATTTCAGGACACTGAAACAGAAGTTATTGGTTTGAAAAGAAACTTTACCTTCATAGTTTTCTAAGGTGCATAGGATGTTAATGTGAATATCTTCTTCTTTGAAGATGCTGGTGTGGGAATGGCTCTTTTATTTTGTATCATTGTATTCTATTAAACGATCGGTCATATAATATGATAACCGTTGCTGCAACCACCTGTTTCAAGATGATTATGCCATCATACTCAATACACAGACTTGTTGTGGTGGATGGTCGCAACAGAGAAGACAGACCCCAGAATGCAGTGTCCAACAGATTTAATATTCCAGCAAGCAGTAATCAAAGTTAAAGGGAGCAGGTGAAGTCATGGTCGTGAGGCAAGCAAAGGGTCGATGTCCAGGAAAGTCAGTCCTACAAGGAGTGACGGGACAAGGAAAACACAAAGCTGATGGAGAAGCAGGGTGAGACGGAGCAGGCAGGTAGGAGAAGACAGGTGGATGGAACAGGCGAGACAGGCAGGGCAGGTGGAACAGGAGGGCAGGACACAGCAGGCAGGGCGAACAGGGAAGACAATAGACAGAAAACCGCTCAGTATGGCACATTAGAACAATGGCAACAATACTTCACAGTGAACCTGGGTCATAGACAGCTTTAAGAAGTGGGGCAATTAGCTGACGATTGTCTGCCGGAGCTCGGTCCCGACCTCATGGGCGTGACACTTGTGAGTGACTATCTATCTATTTCACATTGCATATTGTTTTTATGAATATGGAATATAAAAATGTAGTGATGTGCAATATATCTATCATTTATCATATCGATATTAGCTGATAAAATCAAAATACCTGTTAAAAATCAAGATACCAGTCCAATGTGTCAGTCTTGGCCAATATTGCCATGCAATATTTAATCTATATCAATATTCAAAGTTATGAACAGAAGAGCTGAAATAACGGTGATGATTACATTAGGCAATCAAGACAAGGGATATTGTCAGTTCATTCCATATATTTTTTATTTATTATTAAATCTGGCGATCAGGTTGATCTTTCACTTCATCTGCTCTTTATAATAAAACCTATTTTCTGCCCCCTCTTCCTCTCACATAGTGTAAAGACATATGTTGGTTTGATGCAATTGATCTCCCTGCTAATGAAAACATTTCAGCACATGTGCCATGTAACAATGAGCAACATTCAGCCACCAACTACAGCTTTTAACTTCCTTTTTCTGCTGAATGTTTTTCTGCAGAAAAGCAGCCTCATTCTGTGCTCAGAATTGCCTTCTTGTTATGCCAAAAATAAACTAAGTTGCTGCAAGGCCCACACATTGTATGCAGAAATACGATTCAAGTTTCAAAATCACACCAGTAAATAATGAGGTTTATCTGTGCTTGTTTCCTCTGTGTTGTGTGCAGTTCACCTAGCTCTCCCTCCGAGTTGTTTCATTCTTATGCGTGATAAGTTATTATTAATCATGGTTCAGTCAAAATTTGTTATAGTTGACCATGCTGGATGGTTATCTCCTGATGGATATTAATAAATTTAATATCTATTCTTTTATTCTATGACTGGATGTTGTGCAATATTAACACCAACACTGCATGTAATGTACATGCAATACTTATGTTATATCTCTAGTCAGCTAGAAAATAAGCTTTTTCTTACCCTCAATTTTACATTATATTATAATGCAGGGATTTTATGCATCACTAAAACATTTTTACTGTGTCAAAGTGTCATGACCTGCCTGTATGATCCTCTTGGGTGCCACGCCCCTTTATTACCCACATGTACAACCCCGATTATGACCAGCTGTTTTCTGTCACTTTGATTCGTCTGCCATATTTAAGTCCACATCAGAGTTTGTAACCCCAGGTCTGTCATTGACGTTTTGTACCGTGTTGCTAGTAACTAATTAGTCATAATTAGTTTCACCCAAACTCTTTAAATCCCTCCTGAGAAGTTTATGTAACTCTTATATAACTGTTTTTTTGCTTTATAAATGCCCCAATATTTATTACAACAAAATAATACCATGCTGTCCTAATATATTATACAAAATACTTTATTTTTTGTCAAGCCATCCTGATCTTCTTGTATTTTTTCTTCGGACCAGATCACAATTTAAGTTTGGGTCTTCCATTTGTCTATGTATCCGTTTTTTTTTTTTATTTAATTTTTTGTTGTTTTCTGAGTTTGCAACTTTAGTTCAAGATTGTATTATGTTTCAGACATGCTATTAGCGTAACCAGTCGACAAAGAAAGCGTGTTGAATCCCACCTAAGTGCCAAAAAAATACCCAAGTTAGTTTTACACGTCTGGTACTGGAACTTTTGGTACTAGTACTCAGTGGAAAAGGGAAATTACCATACCAAAAATACGGTAGTAGGTGCGGTGGAAAAGCACCCTTTGATCCAACTCAAACCAAACCAGCTCCATATGGTTTAGGCCACAGGAATGTGGGGACCAGATCATCTGCTGCAGTACTCCATCTTTTTCTTGATCACAGGATAACATTTACTACATAACCACAAAGTGTGCTTAGGGTCATTGTCACGCGGCGGTTCGCAGCATGCCTGGATGTATGCAGCGTGGAGGAGGCAAAACGCTCGGAGGCAGGAGTATCCAAAAGAGACGGGGTTTATTCGGAGAACGAGACGACACGGGGTAAACACTACAAAACATCACAATGACAGACCTAGGGAGACTAACTCAGACGCGGACTAAATACAAAAGACTAACAGGAAACGCATGATCACAATCGGACAGATGAACGACAGGTGGTTTCCATCAGGGATTGCACACGGGGAGCGAGGGGGTGTGGCACACACGGGGCTCGTACGGACGGAGCATGACAGTCATTATCTTGCTGAAAATTTTCCAGAAATGTGTCCAGAAATGTACTGTATATGCTAAGTGTGGTCAATTCTGAAAGCTGGTGCACTGATAAATAATCCATCTTCTAACTACTTCTGGTCAGTGTCACAGGAGGCCTGAGCAGTACAGGACACATCCTGAATAGGATGCCAGCCCATCACAGAGCACATAGACTCACTCATAATCATGCTCTATGGGCAATGTCAAAACCCCAATTAGCATTAACTGCATGTTCAGGGATTGTAGTAGGAAACTGTAGTATCTGAGGAACCCCCCAAAATACAAGGAAACCATGCAAACTTCATGCACACACAGAAGTAGAATAAAAAATGAATAATATGCAAATAATATATACAGTACATTTAATCAATTTCACGGAAAATCACATGAAATATATATATGACTAAATCAGTTATACAGACAGGATATTAGATAAACTGGAATATTATTAGATCAGTAGTGTATTGCCTCATTGTCGTTTTGTTTCATGTCTGGGCTTTCTGCTTCTAGGTACTACTCTGATGATATAAGTACCAAGACAGT
The DNA here is from genome assembly GCA_026784285.1 of Stomatorhinus walkeri. Lineage (NCBI taxonomy): Eukaryota > Metazoa > Chordata > Actinopteri > Osteoglossiformes > Mormyridae > Stomatorhinus > Stomatorhinus walkeri. Next base: position 20,875,926 of record JAODUD010000134.1, read on the forward strand.
CAAATGTCCCACGTCTTTAGTATGAAAATGAAATACAAGCAGTGCTTCTCAAAGGGCTTTCTGTTGGTTGCAATGCTTCCAGCCCTGAAAGGAACAGCTGATAGTCATGTGATGATGAAACCCGATTTGTACAAAACACTTTATATGACCATGTTATTATCTTTGTTTTGAAAATGTTTGCCCTAATTTCTTGGATTAAAATTAAAGTTATAGCACATATTATTGCAGATTTTAATTCAGATACAAGTCATTTAGATTTCCCTTCTGAACTTATGCTAATCTTAGTTATTAGCTTGAGGGTAGATGAATTGTGTGATTATTGAAGCCTTTCTGCACACCAAAACTGAGTCCAGAGGTGCTGTACCAAGTTGTTATTTTTTTCATCCTGTTAGCTTTAATGAATCTGGCCCTAACATGGTATATCTTTACCCACTGAACCAGTGCTGACTGGATTCAGTTTTAACTGCATGACTCAGTGTTTGTAGGAGCAGGCTTCTTGCATTAGCAAGCAGGTGTACTTCATAAGATGGCCACTGATCAATTTTGGACAAAATTGGTCATTTCAGGCAAAAATGGAGCTAGCAATATACCATACATAACTTCCAAAACATAGATTTTCCAAGTGTACCTTGTGCAGGCATCAGAGGGAAAATTACACATTAAATTACAGGTTAGACATACAATAGAATAATTCATATTTTCGACACTATACTGTCAAGTCGGTCAATTTTTAGACAGTTATTAAAGCACTGTCATGCGAACACAACTGCTTGTTTCAGTAGCTAATGGGAAAACAAACAACAAAGGGACCTCAAATATCTGAGAAACAGGAAAGCCATGTATAGGCTAATATGTCAGAGCTTAATTTAATAAAGAAGCTGCAGAATACAGATATGTGAGGGTTTTTAGGTCAAGCAGCTCAGCGCTTCCTTTTTAGTTATTACTCATAGCATTCTGTCAAGTTTCATTTACTACTGTATTAACCAAATGTCCTTTTCTGTTCGGCTCTAAATGTACAAAACAATGTGCTTGCTATTGTTTTACGTTTAAAACAAACATATGTAGCTGTGTCGCAGAATTTATATGCAAAACACTTGTAAGTTAATAAGCCACAGTAAAATGTTAATGAGAATAAATGAATACGACATAAATAAGCAGTTGTATGTGAATGTATATAAGTATTTCAAATAAGAAAAAGTATCAAGCAGGGAACTAGTTCAAGTAAACCGATAAAGTTCCAAACATACACATACTGTAGTCCTATCACATGTTCCTTAGAGAGGCAGTCACTTCTGCACGTTCCATCTGGCAGGCAATGTAATACAGCAAGCATTGGGATCACTTAGGGTCCTCAGCAAACAGCACTAGGGTGCTTTCTGTCTCTATAATCTGACACTTTATTCCTAGATTGTACCTCTGTGTATTTATTACAGATTTGTTGATTATAGCGTATACTGGCCATTAACTTCTATTTGTTTATAAAAGCTCCTAAAGGTAAAATACACGTTGGGTGATCAGTACGTTGTTGTTTTTAGGTGAAAGGCACCATATGTCTGTATTGACTTTGAAGATTTACAAGCAAGTAAAGCACACAATGGAACAAATGCAAGCTGCAAAACGACTATGAGATAAGACTGGAGCCACAGTCATATGACTCGCAGGAGTGGGGGCGGTGAAGTTTGTGCGAATGGGGGCACTTGTAGTCAGTAGCAAAAGTAGTTGGCGATTTAAGTAAAAAAAAAAAAAAAAAAACGCCACGTCCCAAACAAACATCACATTTAAAGCACAAAGGCATCAGGGATTTCTCATTGATGCATATGCACAATCTACTTCGTGGGAATATTTAGATTTTTGTGAAGGAATCGTCAGACCTATGGACATAATGGAAACTAGGCAGACAAATGGAGGTGTGTTACCTGACCGTGATCGCCTAGATTTAAGAGTTGATGGGAAATACTACCGGGGAAAAAACGAATCGGAGAGCGAAATCAGCACGAGGGTTCTTGATGTGAGCTGCGGATCATCCGTGTTCACAACTTCTTCATGCAATGTGCGCCTCTGTTTACCTGGAATCATGGATTCAGAGGGGAGAGTAGACGGGTCCAGGCTACGCACGTACATCTTCAAAAACGGTAGGGCAGGAGCCACTGCGTCCTTTAATGCTTTGTGACATTAAGTTGTTCCCTGGCTAGCTACAGCACATTAACCCAAACCTTTGCAACTCTTGCTTTAATTTTAAAACGGTTCAAGGGCAGGCTTAATCGGTTTTCGCTAACTGCATGAAACGTCAGCTATTTAAAAAGAAGACACTGCTCACGATTAATTTTGTTAATGGGTGATTCCTGTTTTGGACCACATATTTGGCTGCCTGCTTTCTGAAAATTGGAATGATTGTATTTTATGGCTTAAACATTTTGTCAGGACTATACCATACTTAGCTTTGAGGAATGCATGTTTGCCAAGCTCAGGGGTTGAAAATATTATAATTATGGGATGTTTTTGTATATATATATTCTCCAGATGTTCTCCAGCATGTTAGGGACATGTACATGGTAATCACAGAGTTTAAATAACGTACAAGTCAAATAATACTGAACTTTTCTGGGATACAATGAGTCCCTTTTAGCCATGTTAAAATTAAAAGTTTCAATTTCATGAAGAGTACAATGTTAGAATAAAGGAATCTGCATTTTTTGTCCCCATTTTGTTGTCTTGTATTAGGAATTTTATTAATTAGAAATAAAAGTATATGTAAATGCATTACATGTACATCATTTAACAAAACAATATACAAATATACCAAACACTTCACTGTTGTGATTAGAATATTTTTTTTAAATCATTGCCTAACCGGGTGGAACTGAGTCAGCCTCTTAACAAGTTGATTCAGATTCAACATAGCCAATGATTTCTCCCTTATTTTCCTGCATGTTTAGCCTACTGTAATGTCTGGAATAGCATCAGAATAATAATATTCACAAAATAGAGAAGAATAGATAGAGTTAATTTATTTAAGAACCTTTCATACCAACCAACCTCCAAAGTTTGAAGTGGAACCAAAAAAAAAAAAGATTTCAAAAACATACATGAACAATTACCAAAACAACACTAAAAAATGTTCAGCCAACTCAAAAATTTAAGGAAATGTGCTGCAATACATTTTTTAGTTAAGTCAATTCAGTTACAAAAGTTCAACAAATTACCTATAGACAGAGCTTCAGCTAACTTTGAGTTAATGCAACAGTAATACAAGTTAGATTAACCTAGGTACAAAGTTTCAATAAACTTAGATTGTTAAATTGTCAACACTATTTTAAGTTTGATTAACAGAGGATTATGATGGTGGGTAAATCTTGAATGGCTCTTCTGATCCTCATGACGTGTGGATATTAAAATGGCTGAAAAAACTTGAACACATTTGAACACATTACAGAAAATAATACATCAACCCTACATGAAAATTTTAGGTCAAACCAGCTACACACTTGTGACACTTTTTTCTGTGGGTTCTAATGGTAATATAAGTTTTTTAGACTCTAAACAAGGCAACTTGAAATATTACAGTTGAATCTTGCAATTTAAAAAAGTTAATGAAAAGCTTTTTTCCCGCATTTTCCTATTTATAGCATGTAGGCTCATGGGATATATCCGTGTAAAGCGTAAAATGAACGCGAAGAAAACGTACTAGAAGCGTTTTCCTTGCATTCGTTGGGATTTGAACGCCAAGAAAAAGCTGCATGCAATGTTTTTTTGATGCCGTATAAACGCGCAGCCGGACAAACGCACGTCACCAAAGCCTGTGTGAACACTCTCATTGACTCCTGTGTGTAGAAAACCCTCAGCGCTTGATCCGCGCTCACCGGACGCTACAAACGCCAGAAAAATGCTCGATTTTAATGCCCGTGTGAACAAGGCCTTAATGTTCTTCCTTGGACCTGGCCAATAAAACTTGTTTTTGCCATTGGGCAACATGCAGTTTACTTTGATGCTGCCTCCCTTCACATCCAGGATGACTCCTGGGTAGAAGACGTTGTCATATCTGATGACACACCATCTCCCAATATGATCTTTGGTGATCCAGGTTGAGGGGGCAAATAATAAATCTACAAGTCATTTTAATGAAAATTATAAATATTCTTGTATAACTTCTACTCCGTAGGCTGCATATCCCATACATAGCCTAACAGGGTGGAATATTTCTAGCTAATTTAGCTCTAGCTCTTTGAGTGAGCAACATTTAGCTAGCACACACTTTATAGCCGATCAGCATTTAAATAGCTATTTTAAACATGTTTTAAAAAATATTTTTTCTAATAAATATTTTGCATAATATATACTAACAGGGTAGAACTTTAAGGATTTGTAGTCTTTTTAAAAAGATAAATACAAAATAGGTATGTCTCTGAAACCCTTATGTATTCTTATAACAACTACATAAATAACAATAAAATATGTTCTTTTACGTTGGGAGAACTGTTACATATAACAAAAATGTAATGTAGTGTAAAAATGTAGTGTTCATGACCGTTCTGACAGGTTCTTTGCAAGAAAAACAACCCTGTCAACAGAATGAGGCTTCAGGGATGCCCTGTGAAACATTACAATATTTCCACTACAACTAAAGACTCTTTCAGAGGGGGAACTAGTGGCTGGGATGAAAAGATATTTCTTTGTCATGTGACTCAAGGATGGGAAGACAACCTCATGTTCTTTCCATCATTTAATGGGATCTATGTCACTCTGCCATACTAGCAGATTGCCAGTAACTTTGGAGTTCAAGTTCAGTTGCCTCTCGTGGTGCAGATGTGATGCTGGTGAGTGTACTCTGTATGATGAAGCTTGCTAGTGACCTCTTCTTAGCTGTTGGTGGCAGTGGCACTTCTTTTGGAGGCCTTGACATAGTGGGCAAAGCTGGGTGAGGCCGACAGCTGCTATTAGTAGCCAGCAGAGACTCGGCCTCCAAGACAGTTTTATGTTTCAGTGCATGAATGTTTTCTTCTGACACATATTTGGTTCTAAACCGTGGATCCACAAGAGAGGCCATATCCAACAGGTCACAAGGGGCTGGGTCTGCATACTTTGCATTGAGGTAATTCACAATGCGGGGCTTGATGGATTTGCAGAGCTCAATGTCAGCCTCCTCAAGTGCAAGGAGACTTGTGTTGAATAGGTGCAGCACGGGTTTGACGTATGAAAGGGTGACATACTTCCCACCTGAAAGAGCGTCCATAAAGTCCTGAAGCAGTTTCAAAAACTTTTGGACTGCCTCCAGAACCTCTGTGTCTTGCCATGTCTGGGTAAGATGCCTACACTTTCAGACGACAGGACTTTGGAGAGTGCTGATTCCTGCTCCAGGACCCTCTCAATCATCTGCTGCCTTGATCCACAGTGTGTGGGATGACTCTGTGATGAACTGGTGACCCAGGAAACCCAACTGAATTTAGACTTCAGCCAACTCTCTTTGTTTTCCCAACTGTAGGAGAAGCTGCTGACAAATTTTTACACAGAGAAATGGCTCGGGTGATACTCTCTCCCCCCTGCTCCCTGTTTGTGTCTAAAATTTTACTGTATTTGACTCTCCCTGCTGGGCCTTGGAAGATGGGCTCCCCCTTTGAGTCTGGTCCCTCCCAAGGTTTCTTCCTTCTCGGGAGTTTTTCCTTGCCACTGTCGCCTA
>JAODUD010000134.1:20881699-20903176 GCA_026784285.1 Stomatorhinus walkeri
TCCTTCTCGGGAGTTTTTCCTTGCCACTGTCGCCTATGGCTTACTCACTGGGGGCTTTGGGTGGGTATGCTGTAAAGTGCTTTGAGACAATGTAATGTTGTGATAATGCACTATGCAAAAATAAATTTGTTGTTGTTGATGCGGCTGTCATCCATGACACGTCCTGGAGCACAAAATAGAAAAATATCGCTGAAATCATTTTCCTTTGCTTTCATTTTTTGTGTCTGTTAAGACAATTATCTGTGACACGGTCATATCTTAAATTATTGCAACTCAAGAAATAATGTAAAAATCAGGATTTACCTTTTCTACTGAAAATAATTTTTAATTGTTTTGTATAGGACTGCAATTAACATTATTTTTATTACATCATTTAATCTTTTTAGTCTTGAACTACGTATTTTGTGTATTGTATAACAATATTTTGTTAAACTCTGTGTTTCACCATACTGCACAGCTAATTCATAATCATCATTATTTTAAATCAATATTCATCATTAGTGAGTACCCATACTACTGTTTTTTATTAAATATTTTTAATGTTTGTATCTATTTTTGTTCTCTCTCAATGCCGTGTTCTATGAATTAGTGAAGGTAACATTAGTATGCTGTACGGTAAATGTGCTAGTGTGACAAATATCCGTTAGGCGATACTGTACTCTATTTTTACATCAAACATTTGTTTTTTTTAAAGGTAATGTATTAAGCTAACTTTTAAATTAAAGTGTTTTGGGAGCATATTTAGGGTTTAAACTCTAGAAATAAGCACATATTAATTTTTTTTGTGACCAAACATCCGTGAATCCTCCTTATTCGTAACATGTTCTGGAACATAACTTTATGAATGTTAGAGGTCTTACTGTATATACAGAATTGAAAGTAAGAAAAAGTCGTATTTTAATATAGCTGGCTAGCAATGAATGAGTTGGATGTGCATTACATGCGATGTTGATATTAGTATTTCATGTCATCCAGCCCTATAATATACTGCATCCATTTTTTGAATTCAGCACAAAAAGCCCACTGCATGCTGTGTTGTCATGTCAAATACCAGTTTTTACGTTAGTGGAAAACCAACACCTTGTGTTTCTCAAAGCACCAAAAGTTCGGTACCTGGTGCTCAAAAAAAATACTCTTGCCTTAACTGTATCAAACAATATCAAAGCTAAGGGGTATACTATGAAGTGAGATTAACATGCACCCTTCAAAACCCATTCAATATTTGGTATGTGGCCAGGAAAATGACAAAGGTGTTAACATATTTTAGAATGACATCCTTACTCATTTATAATTACACCATTCAATGTGTGGAATAAATGGATTAATAACTGTAAAGCTACATGAGACTTCAGCGAAGTGTCATTTAAGCCAAGGACAATGGGGGGACTGTATAAGACGTTTCAAGGCCTTAATTGTTTCAACTCAAATTTAATACCCGTGGGCCACCCTGTAAATACCACCAGTTCTCCTCTTTGTCCTTAATCCTCCATAAATACTTGGAGAGAAATAATATGTAATTTCCCTAAGATTGCTACAGTTTGGGACAGTCCCACACAGACTGTGCATTTGCACCTTCTCATATAAAGTGGACACAGAACTCATAGTACTTCTGCTGGTCAAGCACACGTGATTCATGAGAGGAGTAAAGGATAATATTGTCAGGGTATAGGAGATGCTGGCTGTCTAAAACATGTTTATACTCTTTTTTTCAGCAGTTAAATAGGTATCAAGAAAAAGTATTAATGTCTGACGCAAAGGTATAAGAAACAGTTATTACGGTTGCAAGGTGTTTCTGTTTTACAATGAATTTTACAGTTTGCACCATCTATTACAAAAAAAACAAATGCCCTCATGAGTACAACGAAGGAGTCTGGCTCAAATACATTTATTTCCTATTCCATTTAATAAATAAATTAATAAAGATTTCAAAATTTTCTTTCGGACAGTATGCAGATTCTTTGTGTGTCATTCTGTTGTGGTCCAGTGACTCAATATGGTAATCTAGGATTTTTTGTTTGGATGTTTTCAGGTGGAGTTTTTCCTTCTGAACGTGGCCAAGTGTGGCGTTTTCTGTTTGGCGTGTACCCCTGTGGTTCCACCATGTCAGAGCGCACTTTGCTGCATGAACAGTTAGCTGTGAGATATCACGTTATGAAGAGGAAATGGCAACAGCTGCTTCCGGCTGCTGTGTGCATGCGTCTTAATGGCACAGACGGTACGCCATGTTTTATGTCTCTGCTAGTGTGCCTAGTAGGTTGTACCAAGGAACCGTCTTCCCCTAGTTGTTCACTCATGCATGGTGTATAATGGAGCCATTGATGCAAAGAGTCAGGTTAGAAATTCCTTAATAGATCAGAATAGTGATTAAGGGATGCATGTCCTTGAAGGTGTCTGATCATATGGACACCAATGCTGGTTCTTCCTTTTAGCTGAGCTGGTGGCAGCCGTGAGGTACTTCGAACAGAGGCAAAAAAAGGTGAAGCAGCAGTGTGAAAATCAGAGCCAAGAGCTCAAGGAAATACTCTCCTTTCTGGAGCTACAGGCACAGGTAATACTAGCAACTATAAATTTTCTTTTGCTGGTCTGTTTTTTTCTATGGCGATTGTTTGCCTTTTCTTTTAATGTCAAGAGTGTCAAGGTACATTCACTGACAAAAAAAGTTAAGCACCCAGAACTAATGGTCCAATTTGGATATAATTTGTTACACGTATGGACCAGCGAAGGGTATGTAAATGATTTGATTTGAAAGGCTCTGGCACACAGAGGATGCCTCGTAGACACATTATACAGCATTACCAGCATTACCACTTGACAGAGTTTGATAGGGGTCACATTGTGGGTTTGTATTAGGCCAGGTGGTTATGCAATTCCCCGACCTGTGAGGCATGCAGATTTCACAGTTGTCCAATGTTGGAACCAATGGGCATGTGAGGGCACCCACACACATTGTGAAGGTTTTGGTCACCCAAGACAGATCACGCCAAGGGCGGATTGTTGTATTGTATGACAAGAATTACAGAACCCCATGACATATGCTTCTGCCATCCGGACACAGGTATTTGACCCAAAACCCCATGTCATCCCGCACCTAGTCTCGACAACTGGCATCAGCCAGACTACAGTTTCACCATCCCATGAGTGGGCTGCTGTCAACATCAGCACAGAGATGGCTGCATTTGGAGGGGTGCTGTAACCAGGAGGCATGGACTGCTGACGAGTGGCATCGTACCATGTTCAACGATGAATCTCAAGTTCTGCATTACCTGGGATTACTGTCGTGTGTGCATATGATGGTACTGAGGGGAAAGGACTTCAGGTCATCTCTGGTTGTGATTTACTGGACGCTGACGGCACAGCACTACATCAGTGACATCCTGTATCAGCATGTCTGAACCCTCCAGAGACAGCACCCTGGTGCAGTCTTTCAGCAAGACAATGCACATCTACACACGGCACGTGTTTCTATGGACTGCCTGCGTTATTTTGAGGTCCTCCTGTAGCCAGCCAGGTCTTCTGATCTTTCCCCAATCAAACAAGTGTGGGATCAGCTTGGATGTCAACTCAGACCCAGTGCCAGTTTGCAGTATCTTGAAGGCCGGTTACAACAGCTGTGGGCCGATTTGCAGCAGGAGAGGATACAACGGCTGTACGACTCCCTTCTGCACCGTTGCCACATGTATCCAGGCCCATAGGAGTGCCATACCCTATTGACACACCAGCAGTGTACTCATACTGCCAACTTTGTTGTTAATTTGATCTGATATTATAATCATTGTGATACAGTCACATGACCTTTCACCACATGCAGATTTATTTAATTTCCACCACTACGTCTGGGTGCTTACCTTTCTTTGTCACTGAGTATATTTTGCTGACAGAGTGAGCAAGCTAGAAAGGTAATAATTACAGAACAATATTTAAATTAAATTACTTAGCATTACTGCATAATAATAATAGTAATAATAATAATAATAATAATAATAATTATTATTATTATTATTATTATTATCCTTTTGGATCTTTTTGTTTGAAATATTAAATTTTTTATTGAGCCGTTATTTCACAAAATATACGTATATGATTGTGTTTTGGATTTGATCTTGACTTGATTCTAATGTGGCTCAGCCAACTGAATGTCAAGTGATACTGATACTTGGATTAGTATATACCTTTAGGAAAGCTTCCCATAACTGTCTCTTGCTTCCTGGCTTAGGTGATGCTGGAGCGTGTCTCCTTTGATTTGGAGGAGCTGCAAGAAGCTGTACGCATCATTGACAAAGATGTTCCTCGGACAGACAGGGACCTTGATTACTACCTGTAAGTGTCATCAATTCCATTTTCTAACATAAAGTGATCAATAAAAGCCACATAAACTAATTATAAATGCATCATGTTTTTGGCAGAAGTATTAGTAACACTTTACTTCAGGCCTTGTTTTTAGCAATTTATAAACACATTCATAATGTATTATAAATGGCTATAAATATTTATTTTATTATTATATTTATGCCTTATAAAATTGTCATCTATAATGCACTATAGATACCTTTATAATGCAGTACAAAGCATGCTTAACACTTATTCCTACCATTGTAATGCATTACAAAGGTATCTGTACTACATTATATATGAGAGCTTCATAAAGCATTCATAATGCATAATGCACATGGCTATAATACTTTATTATAAATATTTATAGCCATGTTTATAATGCTTTATGAATGCCTTATGAATCTCTCTTGTTTCTTATGAATGTGTTTAGAAATTACTAAAAACATGGCCAAATAAATCTATGATGAAAAAATATTACAGCAAGGTTTTGTTACCCTCGCCCGGACTAGGGTCAGTGGGGCCCCACCCTGGACCTAGGCCTGGGGGAGGGGTCCATTGGCGAGCACCTGGTGGCTGCACTTTGGCCCGAGGGGCCTGGCCAGGTCCAGCCCAAACGAAGTACATGGGACCGTCCCCAGGTGGTCCCACCACCTACAAGGGGAATGTCAGGGGTTTGGGGCTTTGTGGATCAGGTGGCAGCCAAGGGAGACCATGGTGGACCGATCCCCGGCTGACAAAACTGGCTTTCGGGACATGGAATGACACCTCTTTGGTGGGGAAGGAGCCTGAGCTTGTGCATGAGGATGAGCAAATCCAGCTAGATATAGTCGGGCTGACGTAGACTCATAGCAAAGGGTCTGGAACCAATCTCCTGGATACTCTTTTCTTCTGGAGTTGCGGCAGGTGAGTAATACCAGGCTGAGGTAGGGCTACTCGTGGCCCCACAACTCGGGGCATTAACAAACAAGAGGGCAGTCTCTCTGCACCTTCGAGTCGGGGACAGGTCTCTGATTGTCATTTGCACCTATGTGCCGAATGACAGTTTGGAGTACCTAGTCTTTTTGGACTCCCTGAACGGTGTGCTGGTTAGTGCACCACAAGAGGATTCCATAGTTTTGTTGGAGCACTTCAATGCTCATGTGGGCACCAACAGTGTGGCCTGGAGGGCGGTGATTGGGAGGATAGGACTCCCCGAGTGGTGTTCTGTTGTTGGACTTCTGTGCAATGCATGGTTTGTCCATAATGAACACCATGTTCAAGCATAATGGTGTCCATAAGTGGACACGGTACGAACATACCCGGGGCTACAGGTCGATGATCGATTTTACAAATGGACAGGATTTCTAGGTGCAGCCAGGGTGTTGAGGGTGTCCAGCTTGGTGGCCTCAGGAATACATTGCTGCTTTTTGTGGATGATGTGGTCCTGTTGGCTTCATCTTGTGCCAATTCTAAAGTCATCACGCTATTATATCTTTGATTATGTTAATGGATGGAGTATTTTATTACCCAAATGGGAGAATAGTATAAGCATAGATTTTATTAGAAACCTGTAATAATTTTGTTAAACTTGTTTAAGTTGTTTTCTTTGTTTCGGCTTAGCTGTAATTTTAGGTGCACTGCATTTCATTAAGGAAATGTATTGTGGCGTTCGGCCGGGCAGATAGACGCGGATCCAGTAATGCGGGATACTGCAGGCTTTATTTGCAGGGACTTAGCAAAGGTACAGACAAGGGCAATCCAAAGGCAAGTCAATGAAGGGGAGCAAGGGTCTGAAGCCAGGGAATCCGTCCTACAGGTAAGCTTAGGACACGATGGTGAGACGGGACGAGCAGGGCTTTGCAATGGAAGCGGGTCAGGGACTGGAGCTGGGCTGGAGAAGGAAAGGAAGCAGGCTGAGGAGTTTACACTAGGCTGACGGAACAGGTTAGGGAAATCGGGGAGACGACAGACTGCTAAACGCTCGGCACGGCACAAATCATTTGGTACAATACTTCGCAGCTTGCCCTAGAGTGCTGGTGTCTTTTGTCAGGCCGCTAATTAGGCGTAAAGCTGTGCTTCCGCTTGGTCCCACCTGCCAGGTATGCAGATAGAAAAATTATAAGCAGTCCCTGGGTTACAAATGTCCGACATACAGACAAATTGTACTTACAAATGGACTGCCATGAAGCTAATAATATTGAGAATTTGAGTAACAGACACACACCACCTTGTGACGCTCATGAAAACATTGCACAGCTTCAGTGGTTCTTCAGCTAGAAGCACAATATAGTACCACGTGTAGATCTATTTGTTATCACTGCATAATTGTTATAATTATTTACTATATTATTCTTTTCCGACTTACCTGCAAATTCAACTTTAGACAGACTTAGGGAACAGATCTTGTTTGTAACATGAGGACTGCCTGTATCACAAAAATCTATTTTATATAACACCCTTGTTATGAAGTAGTGCTAAGGCATTGTATGTTGGTGTTTCTACACAAAACCTACATTGGCAAGAAAAAGTTTTTGTGTTGTCAGTTAAAACATTGATTTTGTTTATTGTACTTGGATAAAGATCAAGTTGCATTTTATGACAAATTAATGCAGAAAAACAAGGTGTTCCAAATGGTTCACTTTTTCTTGACACTTTGAATAAAGTGATCTACTTTAAGATGCCCTTTAGTCTTACCTTGATAGCAATGTTCATGAAAGTACACATTGACCGTGTGTTAAATTTTAACCACAGGGCCAACATAGAACCATGCAAGGTCTCTAGCAATATCATTTAGATTTTTGCTGTATTTTCATTAAGTGTTCTACACAATATACATTTTCCTGCTGTATTTTAGAAAATGTTTCAAAATTGGGGGATGGTAAGCACTTTAGAAGTTATTTCTGGTGATGGTTTGGTGGTGGCATCATATTTTGGCATTTATAACCAGAGATAGTCTGCCTTCCTGCCTTTGTTTGCAATTCCACAGTTATTTAATTATGGGATGTTTCACCTCACGTGTTAATGCTTATGTGTACAGGGGAGAAGGTTCCAGCAATCTCCTGGTGCTGCGTGAGGTTCTGATCACATTTGCAGCTTTTCATCCAGGTATCCTACCAGTTTTCTTTTATTTACTCTCTGCTTCTTCACCATTTAACATGCAGCTATTGTATTTCCCAGACTCTGAGAAATACATATATCTTCAGCACTGGTCCACCACTGCAGATGCTTTGCTTATTCAGATGATTACTAATAAACTATTTGATGTTTTTCAAACTTTGCACAGGGATTATATGGGTGAGAAATTGTAAATATCAAAATTTTGAGATGGTTAAGTCTAAAATTGAAGCAGGATCGCATAGTAAGATAATATACAAAATTAAGGGTTGTTTTGGTCCTTAATGCCATTAAGATAACTCAAAAAGTATCTGACAGTTCATTTTTGGGTGCCAAATTTGAAGTGATTAAATTTTGAGAGAGATCTCCCCAAAACTAAACAACACCACTTAGTGGCAGCAAAGGGAAGTAAGTAAGTAAATTTTATTTATAAAGCACATTTAATGCTCAGGTTTTCAAGTGCTCTACAATAATAATGATAGTAAAACAAATAAAAGAAAAATACAATAAAATGTAAAAATAAATTAAAAAGAGAAATAGTAAAATTACAAAAAAGAGAGATATAACAGCAAGTAACCAAAACATCACCCAGAGAACAAACAAATAACCAGGGTAGGGAGTTACAGGTTTAACAGCAATATAAGATTTAGATTGCCGGGAAGGCCAGAGTAAAAAAGTAGGTTTTCCGTTTAGACTTAAAAACTGAGCTGGAAGGAGCACATTTTAAGTCAAGAGGCAACTGATTCCACAGGCATGGGGCTGCAATGGCAAAGGCTCTGTCACCTTTTTGTTTAAAACGTGATCAGGGTACATATAGGAGGGCTTTGTCTGTAGATCTGAGAGATCTGGAGGTCACTAATGTATGATGGGGCCTACCCATTAAGGGCCTTTAAAACCAGCAGTCAAACCTGGAACTGTACTCTAAAATGAACTGAAAACCAGAGTAAAGAGGCAAGAACTGGAGTAATATGGCTTCACTTCCTGGTACCAGTCAACAGACTTGCAGCTGCATTCTGGACCAACTACAAACGTGATAGGAGTGATCAAGGGAGGCCAAGATATAAGGAATTACAGTACTTGAGGCGTGATGTAATGAAGGCATGGATAACTTTTTCCAGATCATGATATGGCAGAAATTATTAGAGTTTGGCAATTATCCTTAGCTGAAAGTAGCTATAACAGAGCTGGTTTGTCAAGTTGAAGGTCTGAGTCTAAAATAACACCGAAATTCTTCACATGGGACTTGACCTAAGGGGTGAGATGATCTAACCTGCTAGCAAGAGTGATAGTGGATTTGAGTACCAAAAATAATAACTTCAGTTTGATCACTTAAGTTAAGAAATGTATTTGTCATCCAGATTTGAATCTTTTTCAATCTTTGCAAACATGTAACAGTGAAGATCCAGACCTGATAAAATTTTGAGACAAGTGACACTGAAATTAAAGCAACGTCGCATAGTTATATCAGTTTGTTTTAAATGCTTTACATTTTTTTATCTGATCTCACTAATTTGGAGTGAAATAAATGTGGGTGCAACTTCATATTTCAATTCAGAGTGAACCATATTCATAAGTACACCAAAATACCATGTTGCTGGATTGCAGCAATTTAAACTGATGGAAATAATAAGATAAGATATGGGATATTTAGGCAATAGTATTGATAAAAATACTGGAAACTGATGAGCAGAATGAACACTTAAAATGACAAGCAAAGAAAATGGATTTTTTTTTCAGCCAGCGAAATCATTAATACCAATTAAATGTCACAAAACAATAAAGTGATCACTGTATTTTGCTGTAAATGTAAAAACATAATAGATTACATTACCATCTGGACCATTAAACTCATCTAATGGGGTAGGTCTGTCTTTCAGTTTTATGTAACTAACAGTCAATAATGTTAATAAAAATATTGCATTATGTATTTAAGTAATTAACAGCCCATTATTATTGTGTGTGTGATGTCGTTCAAAGACTGTGTGCTCCACTTCCTCATGTAACAGTGGTTGCAGTTGGCCTCAAAATTTACAATTAAGCACTGGTGGAAATCAGTTAAGGAGCAATACTGTTATGGTGGATTATGAATCTGATAGTTACTGATGCTGGAACATTCATGATATTATCATATGAATTATTAACACAATATTGATATTTAATTTTTTAAATATCATGTTTACTGTCAATACTGGTATCTTGTGACACCAAATTGCATTGAGATGCATTAAGTCACCCAGAGTGCTCCAGGGGTGCCAGGTAAATAACCTGACCCTGTGTGTGTGTGTGTGTGTGTGAGAGAGAGAGAGAGAGAGAGAGAGAGAGAGAGAAGGAGAATAATTAACCATGTTTAATCATTCACATGAGTTCAGTCATCAGGCAGGAAAAAGTCAGTTGTTCCTTCATGTTTTGTGGTCAAACAATTGGCATACTCTAAATGAAATAGCCAAGAGTTTAAAACACTTAGATTTGAACATACTATTTTTGCTGATCAAGCCCATGTATATACTGTAATAAGAACATTCATTTTTGTTCAGTTATTTTATTAGGCATAAGGAACATATCAGTGTAGTCTTTTGAAAAATGTAAGGATTGCTGTTAGCACCCATCTAGTAAATTGGGCAATCACAGCGCATTGAACAATAAATTGATTTTTGACCAATATCAGATGCGATTTCTCCCATAGTTTCAGGCTGTGCAATTGTAAGCCAAACTGAGTATTTCTTGAGCATATTAAATGAAAGCAAGACCAGACCTCCTATTATCCCATTAGTGTATCTATTATAGTTCTTATTGTTATGCTACAAAATTTCAGTCACTGTGGGGAAAAAATAGAATAGAAAAATATAAATGTCACTAAACATGGACATTAAAACATGCATAAAGGAGTACAAGTAACCAGCTAATTAGTTGGAAAGTTGTCATAAAGGTGGAATGTGCAATAAATGGATGTGTATACTTTCAAAACTACATATCATGACTAAGATTAACAGGATTCAGGTAAAAACACACATTAACTTTCACATTTCCCTGAGGTACATCAAGTACTTCTAAGAATTGTACAAGTTGGTAAGTATGGGATGAGTGTGGACAATAGATGCCAGTAGATGGACAATACAATGCCATTATTTCTGACCACGACAGTTCTTAAAGCGCAATACAGTATGTATTCTTGCCTTGGTACATTTGATAGGCTACAGAATGTCTCTGCAGGTGGTTGGGCTTTTTGTTGTTTTATGAATTTATCAAGATATTAAGCTCATCTTTCATTTAATAATAATTTGTATGCATAATTATTGGAAACAGCAAATATTATTTAATAGATCATTAAAAAACAGAATTCTGGTCATTTGTGTACATTTTTTAATAATCCTCGTCTCGTTGGGCAATGATGCTTTTTATCATAAACCAGTTTGACTTCATAATCACATAAAATGTATTTCTACTTCTGTTCTGTATTGCCATGGGCTCAGAGGTCAGTTATGCCCAAGGAATGAATGATCTATGCAGTCGGTTCCTGGAGGTCATGGACTCTGAGGTGGACACCTACTGGAGCTTCTCCTGCTACATGGAGAGGTTCTCTCGGGACTTTTGTGCAGATGGCCTGCATCGGAAGATTGGTGTGTCTATAGAGTTCTACTTGTGAAAATGAAACTTTTTAAAGGAATGTTCAAAAAAAATTGGAAGATACACTATATTGCCAAAAGGATCGGGGCACCTGCCTTTACACAGACATGAATTTTAATGACATCCCATTCTTAATACATAGGCTTTAATATGGAGTTGGCCCACCCTTTACAGCTATAACAGCTTCAAGTCTTCTGGGAAGACAGTCCACAAGGTTTTGGAGTGTATTTATGGGAATTTTAACCATTCTTCCAGGACAGCATTTGTGAGGTCAGGCACTGACGTTGTACGAGAAGGCTTGGCTTATAGTCTCCACTCTAATTCATCCCAAAGGTGTTTAATCGGGTTGAGGTCAGGGGTCTGTGCAGGCCAGTCAAGTTCTTCCAAACCAGACTTGCTTCATGTCTTTATGGACCTTGATTTGTGCACTGGTGCGCAGTCATATTGGAACAGGAAGGGACCATCCCCAAAGGGAAATTACTCAAAATGGCTTTGAATGCTGCTCCATTAAGAGTTCCTTTCACTTGGCAGAATACAGTCAGGCAAGTACCATTCTCCTGGCAACCACCAAACCCAGACTCGTCTATCAGATTGCCAGAGATGCATGATTCGTCACTCCAGAGAACACGTCTCCACTGCTCTATAGTCCAGTGTCTGTGTGCTTTACAGCACTGCATCCTACTCTTTGCATTGCACTTGGTGATATAAGGCTTGGATGCAGCTGCTCAGCCATGAAAACCGATTCCATGAAGTTCTCTACGCACTGTTCTTGAGCTAAACTGAAGACCACACAAAGTTTGGAGGTCTGTAGCCATTGACTCTGCAGACAGTTGGTGTTTTCTGCAAGCTGTGTTCCTCAGCATGAGTTGTCTCCACTCTGATTTTACATGGCCTACCACTTCATGACTGATTTGCTGTTGTTCCCAATTGCATTCACTTTGTTATAATACAACTAACAAGTGCAATATTTAATAGTGAGGAAATTTTACGAATGGACTTATTGCACAGGTGGCATCCTATCATGGTACCATGCTTGAATTCACCAAGCTTGTGAGAGCAACCAATTCTTTCGCAAATGTTTGTAGAAGCAGTCTGCATGCCTAGGTACTTGATTATAAACACCTGTGGCTATGGAAATGATTGGAACACATGAGTTCAGTGATTTGGAGGGGTGTCCCAATACTTTTGGCAATATAGTGTAGATAAATGGAATTCTGAAAATGTGTCACATTTTGATATGTTGCAGTTGTATATTGCTGTAAATATGGTGCTATTGTACACCACTTAGAGCTAGAGGCCGAGCTACTGAAGGAGCTGGACCCCCAGCTCCACGCTCATCTGGTCACGGACAGCATGGATAAGCTCACCTTCTGCCACAGGTAGCCCCCACTCTTGTGCTAATTGTAACTTTGCTATGGTTTTTTTGTGTTTTGCTTCTGTCTTTCTTACGCATAGCAAAACAATGTCATTAATCTTGTGCAAAGAGCTTGATATCTAGTTTGGTAATGTGAGCTGTTTTATTGTTTTGTATAACCCATAATCTTCATCATGTACAAAATGGTCCATTTTAGCCATTTTCAGCATTAGCAGTACAGGCAGTCCACAGGTTGAGAAAGCTTCACTTACAGACAACTCATACTCATGAACGGACTGCCATAAAGCCTATTATATATTTAAAAATGGTGTAATTACAAGAATTATAACAAATGCATGCATTACTTTGTGATTCCCATGATAACATTACATAGCTTCCTCAGTTCATTTGCTCAGTGTACAGTACAGTTCCGTATGTAGTTACTTTTATTATTACTATATTATTATTATTGTTATTATTGTTGTGTACTGAATTATGTTTCTGACTTGCAAATTCAACTTAAAGATAGACCTTCAAAATATATTATAATAACACAAAAGTTAAGGATGCTTTGTACTCCTTATGAAGGTATTTATAATGCATATAGATGTCAGCTTCACAGATCATTCATAATGCATAATAAACATTGCTATAATGCCTTTTGATAGATACTTATGGCTGTGATTATGATACTTCATGAATGCATTATAATGCATTGTAAAGGCACTTGTAATGCATTATACACGACTGCTTTGAGTAAAGTTACTCTTTTTTTCTATCTGACTAAACAACATACTATATCTTAAATAAGTAAATAACTAAGGAATTTTAATTTTTATTGGTTGGTCTTTGTGTTCAGCTAAATTGTGCTCTAGTACAATTTGTATTATTGTGGGGTACCTGTGTTGTCACAGTATAGGTTATTGTTTGTTATGTGAATATGTAGACATGCATTGCTATATTTTTCTAATTGGCTGTATTTGCAGCACAATGTTTGTTTATGGCAGGTCTGCTGTAATGGATAGTTAATACACTGGAATCATTTGATTAATTCCCGTCAGCTTCATTTTTCCCGTCAGCTTCATTTTTCTCCTGCTGTCGTCATCCCGTATCTTTCTGTTTGCCCAGGTGGCTGCTGCTGGGCTTCCAGCGGGAGTTTAAACACATAGATGCCCTGAGGCTGTTTGAGATCCTGAGCTGTGACCACCTCCAGCTCATCTCTCAGCAGGTGGAGAAGGCTTGGTATCAGGAACGGCTGGCCTGCAAGTACAGCCTAGGTTAGGTCCTTTCACAAAAGACAGTTCTACTTCTATTCTGAGTAAAAATCCCGCATTTACCTTAAAGGGGAGACTTTCAATCTTCAACCCAAGTTCATGGTAGCAATTTATAGTTATTTTATGTTTATATCCTTGTTTTCGATATACTGAAAATAATTTTATTCAAAAAGTACATAGAATTCTATATCAATACTCCACCTGTACTGTAGTCATACTGATCATGACTATAATACTACTTTAAATATAAAATGTAAGTCTTCTTGGCTACATTTTGTGCATGTTGTGTTACTTGTTTAAACCAAAAGCAAGGAGATAATCAATTCCTGAAAATTTAAACAAATACATGATAATTTGACACTTCTGGATTTTTACTTGTTGTGTATATCTCTTTGTCATTTGCGTGAAACTAGAGGACAAACCAGTATTAGAGCGGACTGGAATCAACCAAGAGTTCACGTTTGAGCTGTTCATCTGCGGCACAATTTTATTGGAGCACAGAGAGACACTCCTCAACTGTCAAAATGAGTCACAGCTGATCCATTTTGCTAACAGGTGTGTGTGTGTGTGTGAGAGAGAGAGAGAGAGAGAGAGAGACCTAGAACTGAGTAAAAAATACTTTCACAATTGTGATTAGTATTGAAATTTCAGTTTGTTTTATATTGACTAGCAGATCTTTAATCCCTTTTCCTTTTTGCCCCTGCTGTAATTCTCCAGCTAACTCTCTACTTTTCTCCATGTTCCCATGAAGCCTACAGGGCATGTTGGATCTGAATTATACCTTGAAGAAGGCAGAGGAACACTTCTACAACTACTGTAAGCAATCTGCATGTGACCCCTGGAATGGGCCCTACCAGCCTGGCAAGAATAAAGAGGAGCCCTTCATCCAGCACCTTCGCAGCTTCTTCTCCTGAGGGCAGACCATGTCTGTTGCAAGGGTGGAACCAGTGCTGTTCATCTATAAACTCCTGTCTTTCATGTGCTCTCTTGCAACTATGAACATATGTTAATATCCCTGGACTAATGGTGACATAACACCATTCTGAGTGTTACACAGAGTTGAAAGAAAGGTCATTGGCATTACCTCCTTATTTTGCTGAACATAACAGAACCCAGGTGTGTGGCTCAATGGGTTAGAGTGCTGTGCTTGTGATTGGAAGGTTTCCAGTTCAAATCCTAGGGTCAACAGAGTGATTTCATCATGTGACCCCCTGAGCAAAACCCTTAACCCCCAATTGCTACAGGGATTGTCTCATCCAAGAACAATGTATTCCACTTTAGTTAGAAACATGTGCTAAATTAATAATGTGTAATATGAAATATACTTCAGACTGTCATATGATCATCAGTAAAATTAATAGTGAAATCACTTTTTCAAAGTTTGTAACAGTATATAAGAAGCTTCAGCTGGATGCATCATTCTTCAGTCAGGCAGTAGGTGACCATGCATCAACTACTGCAGATTTAATATTAGCACGAGCTTCATATGCCAAGCTTCCGTTCCTGATATAGAAAAACGAGGGCTGGGTGGCACTTGTTCCAGAAGAGTCCAGACCTCTGCTTATATGTCAGCTACACAAAAATAGCCATGGCACAGAGTTCCCCACTGACCTCCCTTAAGATTGTAAAGAACATAAATGGAGCCCCTTGGTGTCTATTTCTCATTCACACATATTAAAATCGAAGGCTTTGTAATTATGATCATACTGTTGGGCAAATGTAATGCTTGTGAATGTGGGATGTCTCATAACTTTAATTTATTATATGTAGACTATTGTAATTAAATTGTCTAAAACCATTACTCATTTATGCTGTGGATTTTAGTGCGATTCCAGTGTATGTTCCTCTGGGAATATGCTTTTTACATGGCAGCGTGTGGATGGATCATGCCGGAAAAGGTTGAAGGGTTAGCCTGTGATGCACCTGTTATAATTCCTCTAAACTCAGTTTTAGAAATCTTTTGGTATATGTAAGCAGTTACTGAAAGTGAGGACAAGAAGAGGGATTGATTCATTTTAGGATCACCTTTACAGCATTAAGCAGTATTATACTAATTCAAACATGATAACATTTATCTTGAACCATTTCTGCTGGATTATGTGTCAGGTTGGTGTTATCAATAAAAGACACCATGATTAAATTTACTGCTATTTTTGTCTCCTACGTAATTTTCAGTCCGTTTATTAAAAAAAAAAATATCTGTAAATGACAACAGAGTTCTTTTAAGTCTCTATTCATCCCTTTTCTTCTAATTGCTTGTCCAGTACAGAGCTACAGGGGCTTTTACACAAACAAGTGAAACCTGCAGTTTCTTAACATTCAGTAAATGTAGTTTTCATACCATTACTACAAGAAGGACTACTTGTTTCTTCAGCTGTTTTAAATTGCCTTATAACTGTTGGAGAAGCCCCCCAGTGCCACTTACTGCAGGACTACGAAGTGACTGTCCCCTTCTGCAGCATTTCCATTCTCATTCGCTGTGACGGGGCTGGTATCTGCCCTCCTATTGGGTGCTGGAGTGTGTGAGCTAAACAGAAGCAGGCCTGGAACTTTCTCTGCGTCAGCTGAGTGCCAGAGGAATTTCAGTCCTCGGCGCATGTATATACACAGGGCTACACAGTGCAAGACTCTGAGAGCAACGCAATCCACTTTCCGAGCACAGAGAGTGAACACGGTTTGGACTAAGGCAGACCACTGGCTAGTGTGGGGGGCGAAAAGCTTACTGCTGTAATCATCCAAATCTAATACAACTGTCCAAACAAGGTAACGCTTCATTTAAAAGAACCCAGGATTTAGTTACTGGGGAAGTTTGCTCTTTGCTTTGCTTGTTGGCAAATGACAGAAAACATTCCACCTTTGCCAAAGGGAGCAGCTCTTGCATGCTTCTGTTGGTTAAGCTGTGGAAAATTCTAGTAAGAAAAATGTCAGTCATGTTTGGGTGAAAAGTGACCAAATGAGAACTTATAAAAAAAATATTTTTCCAAATTGTTTAATTGTTTTATAAGTTATTTGAAATAAGCTTGATTAAAACAACTGCATAAAAAGTTTAAAGGTGACACAGCCAAGGTGTTAAATTAGCTTTGAAGATCATTTTCATCCTGTATGTTTGGTTCCCAAGGCCACTGTTTGATAGATGCTGCTGTGCTTTCATCTTTCATGTTTTGGTATATATTATTTTTTCTTAAAGAATCACTGCACGATTCAAGCACGATCATTGTATTCTACACATTTGTTATAATAGTAGATTTTCCATAAAATTTACAAAAAAAATGCGTGAATAAACATATACAGTTTGTGCAACAGAAACATTATGTGTGAATGTATTCAATACATTCACACATAATGTCCCGGTTGACAACAATAGAAGGCAGAATTTATTTTATAAGTACAAATTAACACATTAACACATACAACATTAAGCATTGTGATCCATATTTAACCATTCTTCCTCCCCAGAGATCCCACAAGAGAGCATAAATACTTTAAAAATGCTGGGTGATGGTCTGCCCCCCTCTAATGACAATTACTCCTTGTGCTGGTTTTGTATCATACCAACAGAGTCTGCTGGGCTTCTGTCTTTCTGCAAATGACTTAAAAACTATTGGATTTGGATTTTATTGGATTTTTTCCATTGTCTATTAGCATTCATAGTTTTGTTTTTGAATATATGAATCATTGCTTATTTTTATTTTCAGTTTCTAAAACTAAACTCAGATTCCGTTTTTTGCGAAGTATTAATTGCATACCCTTACAGTTTGTTTGTAGCAGTTTAACTGTATGTAATGAAGCAAATCTTATTTAATGTTCATGATTCAATCATTTTAGTTTTTCCAGTTATCCCACAACATTTAGTTAATTAGGCTAGTATTGCATGGCATTGACACAAAAGGTTTTGGTGGCAGCGGAGGAGCTAGCAGGGAGTGGCCAGGCCCATTTGGCATGGACAGAATTGGTGCTGTTTTTAGCTGATACGCAGCAGGGCATGCCACGCCCCTTGTGGCTGGAGTCGAGCCACATCAGCTGTTTCTAGAATGGTACTCTTTCTAGAATGGAGTTCTCAGAATCATGCTCGAATGCAAACACATGTCATGCAGCTATGATCCTAGTAGGCTCACAGTTAGATCTTTAAGTCTTGAACGTATACTGTATAAGCTAAAATTTACCTGAAAAAGAGTCCCATACTTGGTTAGTACTGGTTCTTTTTATATAAAAAAAAAACTTCAAATGTAACATTTATCTATTTTTTCAGACTGATTTTAAATTATCACCCTCTTTTTATATGTATTTTCCTGAATTTTTTGCCTTTTTTTGAAGAATTATCTGAGATATAATTATACTTTTGGTTTAAATTTATATGGCTTATGAATCAAAAGTTGTGGGGTTTGTTTTAAACAATTGGTTATCTGAACAGCTTATCACATAATACACATAAAGAATAACAACAAAATCATTTTAAATATCCATTTCTGCACTCAGTCAAATAGGCCACAACCAAGTTACTGGGAAAGTATTATGCTTTGAATCGATTTAACCAGAATACTGCATATAGACTATGAAGTAAGTTCTTTGTTAGTGGTGTACAAACAGTGCCCTTTTTAGGGGAATGTGCTGACGGCAGGGGACACGCGGGGCCAGCACAGAGCTGCTAAAAGGCCATCTGACTGGATACAAATCTGGGCTCAGCCCTGATGTCAGAGACAATGTGTCACACTAAATGTGGTGGAAAAAAAGAGGCTTAGTATCCTAACGTGACCAATATCAAGGCGAAATATATATTTTATAGAATGGTTTAATTTTCATAGTGTTATGAGGCAGAGCGAAGTCTGTACTCATGTTGCTAGCAGAGTAATCATACCATTACTGGCCCCTTGACTCAGGAGCGACTGCAGGTTTATTCAGGAAAAAGGTGGGTGGGTGGGTGTGGGGGGCAATACTAGAATGAAAACTGTTACAGGGCTTATTTCTATTATGTGCACATATTCTGGCTATAGTTGCTTTTCATGTGTTTTTCCTGAAAATATTGACAAAGTTTATTCCACTAATTTCTTGGTCTAAAAACATGACCTCATAATTTAGTTTTATTTCCCCAATGCACTCAGTACTCTTTGGTTAATATGCATGCAGTACAATGGTCAGGACACAGTCTCAGGGGATTCTGTGGTGTCCATGTGTCACGACCGCACTGCCGGTCTGGCGAGCAGGGGAGCAGGCTGGAGGCAGCGTAGTCGTACAAGGCTTTTATTCTCCGCGAAGACGGAGCACGGAGTATTAAGTGAACAAAACGAAAGTAGAACCGGGGCGACTCGGGGCAAACAAACAAACGAAGCTGGCAAACATAGCAAACAAAATAACCGATCTGACAGGGGTTGACTGAGACAGACTAAAAGCACAAGACAATTAAATACGAAATAGATGACAGCTGGTTTCCATTGGGAAGACACATGAGGTAACGAGGGGGCGTGGCACACAGGAGGCTCTGACAGGCGGATCATGACACCCTGTCAGTCACTAAACAGCATGATGGAACTTCTCTCTGTCTAAGTCACTCAGTGTCATACTGCATTTTTTTCCACAAAAGAGTCACAATCTTCCTATAAACCCTGCATCACGTTAATTCTTTGTTCAAAGCACTTTTAAACTGCTTTCAAAATTCAACAATACCATAATGGAAATATTATTGTACTACCGCAGACTTTCAAAAGCAAGTAATTACTTATAAAATCACCAATAATTCAGATCACAAAACGTTTTAGATGCACTTTATGATGCTAATAGAAGCATTAATACAACAATTATGATAATAGAAGCATTAATACAACAAAAAATGATAAGAGACAGTAATGTGGAAAAAGCATCAATTTCTCATGACTCTGGTAACTCTCATAGGAGAGCTCTCAGCTACCAATTAGATAGCTAAATGTTTGCATGCTAACTGAGTCACCCATATGTAAGGAGCCACGAAGCCAAAATATGTGAACATGTTAGCACTTGTGCATATTCTGCAGTTCTTTGATCTATTGAAATTATTCTGTAATAAACACAGAATTCCTATGTTACTGTACTTGCAATTGACAAAAAAGATCTGTTTCTGTGATTGTGTACTGGATGAATCATTGAAGGTTGGATGATATACTATTTAGATTACTGTAGGTTAGGTTTCAGTGTTACTAGTAATAATACTAGTAATAACATAATTTTCATCTTGGCACAGGATGTCTAAGGGTCCAGCTGTTGGCATTGACCTGGGAACCACTTACTCCTGCGTGGGCATCTTCCAACATGGCAAGGTGGAAATCATTGCTAACGACCAGGGCAACAGGACCACGCCCAGTTATGTGGCATTCACCGACACTGAAAGGCTGATCGGAGATGCTGCCAAGAACCAAGTGGCCATGAACCCCAACAACACCGTGTTTGGTAAATATCTCAAAAATATCACACAATATCTGCTAACCTAGGCAAATGCATGGCAGTCACAGAACAATTTTGGGCTGAAACAAGAGGTAAGACAAATGATAAACAGGTAAGATAAACTACGGAGAGAATGGGGGGGGCAGGAATGCAGGGTGTGACACATTATAATGCATTATGAAGGTATCTATAATGTATTATACATGGCTGCTTTAAGTAAAGTGTTACCCATTCTTTTTAATACCATTTTCCTGTGATAAGGGAATAATTACAAGGACAAACATAGCCTAATGTTTAGCATATTACAGCTACTGCCTGTCATATTTTTATTTAATCAAGGTTGAAACAGCTTTCCTTGCTTTTGAAAATTTAGAAAACATTATTGTTTGCCATCTAATAAGAACATTAGTGAGGCCCCAGCCTCAAAGCACAAACTAAATGAGCCTGCTGCCACAGCGCACTACTTGTCTTTTAGCATTTTGTTCAGTATTTGCTCTGATATCCCTCTGTTTTTCAAGGCAGTGGTGAAGGGATCTATGGTGTAGCTTAATGAATAAAACACACAGTTTTCCACTTGATTTCATCCATCCATTTCCTGTGCCTGCTTGTCCAATGTGGAATCATGGCAGTTAGGACCCTATCTTATATGACAGGGAGCAAGGCAGAGAATAAGCCAGGATGGGGCACCAACCCATCACAGGACACACATAGTCACACCTGTGGACAATTTGGCAACTCTGATTCACGTTAACATGTATTTGGACTGCGGGGGGAAACCGGAGAACCCAGAGGAAACCTCACAATGACACCGTGAGAGCATGCAAACTACACACATGTAGTGCCAGAGTAGATCCCAAAGGAGTCAGGCAGCAGAGCTAACCACTGTATTGGCCCAATAAATCATTCTGCTCTCATGAAAAAACAATATTCCTTCTCTCCATTATTACAAGAAAACAATGTCTGTTATCTTGAGAAAAAATAATGACGTTTCATAGCCTCTCAGCTTCCATAGTTATATATTCCATAGTTACATGCAGTAATCAGGCTGAATCAAGCACTAAAGGATTCTAGTGCCCCATGCACTGCACCACCATATAGTGCTTATCCATTGTACTTTGTAAATATTTAATGATTATTCTGTTGTTACACGCCAGTCTAGGCCCCGAAACACACCACACCATACTGATATTTAATCATTATGAAAGTATCTATAATGTACACTATGAGTGATTTAGATTTATTCTCACAAATTTAACTAAGCAAGCTTAGCCAAACATTCAAGTACTCCTAACAAAGGCCTCCATTCCAACTCCCACCAAATCCATCTCTCCAGCTCTCCACTCAGATGTTCATATCCCTCGTCTTCCTTTGCTCCTAGGACGCTGTTCT
>JAODUD010000134.1:20911647-20927612 GCA_026784285.1 Stomatorhinus walkeri
ATTTTCTTACTTTACAAATTACTGTTTTGATAAATGTGCTTAGATGTGTTTAGTACAGTATATGCTCTTCTTGTTTTTATTATGTTAATTTTGTGTTTGTGGGTGGGCTCTAGATAAAACCTAACATCTAATTGGTTACATTGCAAACTAAGTCACAGCAGATCGGTCCCGCCTAGTCGATTGAATTCTCATTTTTATTATCATTTAGTTTGTTCAGTCCTGGGCATGTATGATGTTTTTTCCCCAAAATTTTAGCAGAGAGTCAAGTTCCTACACCAGGCCACCCGACAAAAGACAGGGGAGTTGTTTCATTTGTATTGTTTCTTCTGCTTCTTTTATATCGATATGTTATAAGGGTATCGCTAAAACGTTTGCACACAAATATCGAGCGTTCAAAAATAATGCAACCTTTGTGTCGTAAAAACTACTGAAGCGTTAGTTTTAAACATTTTAACGAGGGCCATCTGGGGGAAAACAGTAGGACTGGCTGTAGGTAACATGCAGTATTATTGATTCGCTTCATTTTAAGTGTATGTTATGTGTCCACATACATACTAATATTAAAAACGCTCACAAACAGTTTGTGCTGAATGACTGGAATAATCAAAATAATGCTAGAAAGTGTGGTATTTGTAAATAAAAATATTTGTTTACCCGTACCATCAAGTGCAAATTAGCTGTCTGGTAACAGCATGCATCGAATATTGCTGATCGTACAAAGAAAAAACACTGATTAATTAGAATTTTTTTGTTATATTGCAATATTCATTTTAAATAGTTAATTACTCGTCCTTCATACCATAGAATGACTACACCAAGGAAATAAGTAACAGTTTAGCGATTCAATTCGTATTTACATACTTGTTAATGTCTTTGTAATACATGTAAACAAAAAAGATAGACCAAAAAAGCAACAGTAAAAGAAAAATTAATAAATACATTCTTAAAAAGATGTGATAAATGGCAGAAATGGTTCCCCTTCGTGTAAACACTGAGAGGAGCTGTATCTGTGCCAATTAAAAATGTAGGCTACTCCTCACAAAGTTTGTCAGTTCGGGGAGAAGCTTCCAAGAAGCAAGATCGTCTGTAAAAGATCAAAAAGAAGCACTTAGGTAAGACACCAGTGTTTAAATATCTCTATTTTATATATTGACACACTGTAATCTGTGGAGTAGCCTAT
Organism: Stomatorhinus walkeri; assembly: GCA_026784285.1. Lineage (NCBI taxonomy): Eukaryota > Metazoa > Chordata > Actinopteri > Osteoglossiformes > Mormyridae > Stomatorhinus > Stomatorhinus walkeri. The sequence continues at coordinate 20,912,828 of JAODUD010000134.1, forward strand.
ATAGAAAAATGTAAAGTTATTGTTTTATTTGTACCGCAAAAACACCACAGGAAAAGAGAAAGTATTTTTCAGCTTTTATGATGTGCTGTACAGATATATGCCAATTATTACGTAGGGTTAACCACCGTTATCCATTTCAAACGTGTACATACATTTCAGACGTAGATAGCCTATGTTTTTTAATGTTTTTTTTTTGACACGACTACTGTGCAACGAATGTATCACTACTATTTAGGTATACTGATAATTCATATTTTATATTTTGCTGTCAGGCTGGGAAGGGTTGTCCGTAAGTTACTTTAACATACCGGGATTATTAAAAAAATTTTTTTATTTACTATCGGGAGAGAGTAGCAGAGTGCATTTTATTAGTTTTAAAAATATTACCTATAAGAAACATATTATTAAGCTTTAGACATGTTACACTTAGGTAACATATTTACGCAGGGATTTTGCTCGTGTTCATCTTTTCTCCGCTGTTTTTCTTTACTTGGATCCATATCCTACAAGCGGATTATCACATATCCCCCAGCTCTAAAGATGTGAAACAGCTGTGCTGTTCACCAAGCCTCAGAAAATTAATTTAATGATCCTGGTTCCTATATAGTAATGCTAACGTACGTTGCCCCAACTAGTATAAGGAATCAGTTTTGTTTATTATTGTTTTTTATGTCTATTGAGAAGTAGAATGAACAAATACAAGGTATTATTTTAGGCTTTAATGGTTAATTTGGTTGCTGGAAATAATAGTTTAAATTAAGATGCATTTCTTGCTCTTTGACTATATTGGCTGTTTTTTGCCTTGAGTGAAAGTTTCATCATAGTGTGTTTCATTTAATGATCTATTTCTTTACTTTTTTAAAAGTAAAAGTCATGGGAGACCCAGTAAACATCACAGATGAGTCCCAGAGGGGGAACTCGTCTTACATCAGCAGAGGGAACGTACAAGTTGTGGCGACAGTTGTATACTGTGTGGCATTTCTCCTTGGCACTCTTGGAAATGGGCTGGTCGTTTATGTGACAGGATTCAAGATGAAGCGGACAGTCAACACCATATGGTTTCTTAACCTTGCGGTGGCTGACTTTCTCTTCACTGCTTTCCTGCTCTTTGATATTGTCTACATCTCCAGAGGCTTTGTCTGGCCCTTCGGAGACTTCATCTGCAAACTCAACACCCTGGTTGGAGTGCTAAACATGTTCACCAGTGTCTTCCTGCTGATGGTCATCAGTCTTGACCGCTGCTTATTAACATGGATGGCTGTATGGGCTCAGAATAAACGCACCATATGCAAAGCCAAAGTCGTCTGCATAACCATATGGTTAATTTCCCTTGGTTGCAGTATTCCATACAGTGCTTATAAACAAGTGTTTCAGTATAAAAACTCTGCTGTTTGTGGTGCCCCAAGAATCACTGCAACAATTCATAGAGATCTCATTATTTTCAGAAGTGTCGTAGGATTCTTCATCCCCTTCGTTATTATCTTAGGATCATACTTAGCTATCGGCAAGCGTATTATATCCCTTCAAGGGAAGAGGAAATTAAAACCCTTCCGGATCATTCTGGCAGTAATTCTGGCCTTTTTCCTCTGCTGGCTGCCATTTCACATATTCCAGTATTTGGACTTGAAGTGCAATTCTGATGGCGATTTCAGTGGGACCCTTTGTAAGGCTGTATCTGTCGGAGTGCCCCTATCCACTAGTGTGGCATTTCTGAATAGCTGCCTGAACCCCATCCTGTATGTCTTTTTATGTGAGGACTTTCAACAGAGGTTCCATCAGTCTATTCTGTCTGTTCTAGAGAGCACCTTTTTAGAGGAACATCTCTTTATAAACACTGGCAAAAACAGACACACACAAGCGAAATCCCTGAACCAAGACCAAATGAACGAAACTGGGGCCTTTCTAATGACTCAGAATAATTGAGAGTTAAACTCATTGGCAGACAAAGTGGGCAAAAAAAAGGATCTCTTTAAAAATAATAATTTCCTTATTGGCTTTATCATATGTGCATTATGCAATCTTCAATAAGGCAAAATTGACATTTTAGACAATAATGCAATTTAGCAAACTAATTTTAAAAAATAAAGAAAATTTATATGTTATGGTAATGAGTTCATGAGAATGACCCATATTATGCATAAGAACGAATCCATATACTTTTTCCCTATTCAGAATAGTTTCTGTAAGCTACCAAATATGGCTAACCAATAGATATGGTGTAAATTGATGGATATTTGCAGCATTGAGTAAAAATGTAGAAAAAAATGCAACCAGCTGCATAGCCCAAACAAGCTTATATATAACAGCACAAGCTGCCATATATTATTCCGAACTAATAGCTAATCATTGTTACTAAAAACCCACACACCTACACCATTGAGCATAGAATGTTTACCAATTAGATGACGGTCCTGCTCAGGTAGTTCCACCGGGGACCCTTGACCTGGTGTTTGTAGTGTATGTGAGAAGTGTATGTATGTGTAAAAAAATAAGGGAGCGTTTTACAGTTCATTCAGAAACATGATGCATTAAGAGTCGGTCAGTTGAAGTACATCAAGACTTGGGCATCTCTGTTCCTTTCTTGCAGAAGTACAAGTGCATGCACTGTGTTTTAGGACTGCAAGAACACTACTACCTTTGAACCTATTTTTCACTCATTTTAATTGAAAGAATTATTTTTTAATTGACCAGTCATCTAGCCTCATTGATTCACCTACTAGGCATGTTATAGACAAGGTAGATGTCACTTGATTCATGTGTAATGGTAATATACTTGTATAAACGTAGGCCTATATATTTCTATATATTATGTTTATATAATTCTTATATAATTATATTAATCATTCGCATGTGTATTGGATTGTAAAATTTACTTCTAAATGTATGACAAATGTATAAAGAGTGTTTTGTTATATGTTTAGTTTTCTGAGCACTGCAACATTGCATTTGACCACGTAGAGGTGTGACTTAATATGGCACTCAAGAGCACGTATTGAAAATACAATTAAAATCACTTAAGCCAGTGGCCAAATGCACGTAAGGGTAATTTACATGTGACACACCCATATTTTAATATTTCTCTTCCCAAAGTGTATATCTACCCTAAGGCTCTGTCCAAATTCAGGGGTGCATCCTTTGATGGATGTGGTCTATGAAGACATGAGGTGTTTCTCAATATGGGTACTTGATTGTACTTGTGTACCCATTCTATGTTATCTTCCATTGCCAAAGACAAGTTCCAGTACTTCAACAGAAGTACAGAGGACTGTAGAAATCCTTGGATGTCAGTCTTGCCCTGTCCCAAATATAAAGAATGCATTTGTGCATCCTTGCCAAATGAGACCAGTTCCATGATTTACTGTGCCCCAAGTTCTTGGAACGCAAGTTAGCATGACCAGTCTTACCAAGACTATGGGTACTATCGTGGTATGTATTCATTTACATTATTTCTTATGGGAAATGTGACTTGAACTTCAACCAAATTGCAATTTATTTTGTGTGCCAAGGTAACACTGTATTTGTTTTTAATTTGCATTGTATAATACTAAATAAACAAACTTGCAATAACAACATATATTGAATTCACTCTGTGATTTTTTGATTTTTGAATGAGGGTTGCAGTTAGCTTTTGTACTGTATTCTACTAAGAATGTCATATGCCATATCAGTGAATATCAGTGGACTTCTTCCAGTGTCTCACATATTTACCCCAAGAAGAGTTCAGAATATTTATTCATAAATATAAGGAAATATTCATGGAACAATTAATGGGTGTCTTTTATGCACTTTTTTCTTATTTCAGAAATGAACTCAGAATGTTGACATAATTTGTAGACATTTATATTGATATATTGAACTCATTTGAACTAGGATGAAATAGGATCCTGCTCTCTCTCTAATACGGAAAAACGATATCAAGGTAAATGGAGTCTCAGTATGGTCATTGACTTCTTCTGGACCCCTAAAACTGATGTTCCTGAAGCCTAGTACAGCAGAAAATCATAGACTTCTACCTTTTAAATGAGTTACTACCACCATGCACATATACAGTAATTATATGTAAAATGTAAGTTTAAGATCTAGTGGTTGACATTGTACTTATTTTCAAGTTGACATGATATGGCTGTTTGTTTAAGTCAGGACCTTTGAACAGCCACCCCCGGAAAGCCCATTCGTTTCAGAGAATGGTCATTGCTATTTCAGGTTAGCTTAACTGGCTGCAAAGATAAGGTGAAAAACATAGGTCATAAATTGTCATGACAACATGACAGAGTTAAAGAAAATCAAACTTACTTTGGCTGAGCCTGGTATATGGGTTCTAGTTATAGCACTCCCACGTCGGGGTTTTCTGCCTGCCAGTCCTTTCCTCTTCAGCAGGTGAGGCTCCAAGTACTCAGTAGCTGAGGCAACTAAGAGGAACTCAATGGCCAAGTGACAATAGCTATCATGAAAGACGAATTTAAAGCCAGATGAAAAGACCATCCAACTAAAGCTGAGTAGGAGGAACCAAAACTCAGGCTAGAGCAAGGAGACATTAACCAGAATGAATGTAAAAATGCTTGTTGCAGGTGTGGGTAATAATACATAACAATTGCCTGGAGAAGGAAATGGGTAAATGACAACACCTATAGCATGATTATGTGCTGTGTGTAACAATAAAACCATTTCAAAAATTTGCCAGTTGGTCGTGGGTGACCGCTCCAGAATATATACAGAAAGGTAAAATTGAAAAGTGAAAAAATGTCCTGGGACACTGGGTTCTGTCAGCAGAAATATATTATAATGTAAAGCCATTAGAGTATCTTAAACAATTTAAAAGTGAAAATACTATAACTGAGGCATTGAACACATTGTAATAAAGTAACAACAGATTAGAGAAATCTGTTCAGAGCATTGCAAGTTTCTCTCACAGAAATACATTTTAATCCATGTTATAACATCTGCAAAATCAGTAAACTGTCCAAGTGACACGCCTGTTTGTGGTCAGATAAGTATTTGGGTTAAAGGAGCTGCTTTGTCCTCTTCATCCAGAAGTTGCCTCTTTTTCATCCAGTTGCACACACCCCAAGTGAAAATATCCAGACGGCCTCTGACTGACTGCACACACCCTGAGACAGAATATCCACACGGCCTCTGAATGGCTCCACGCACACCCTGGGTGAGAATATCCACACTGCCTCCGGCCGACTGCACACAAGCCCAAATCAGAATATGCACACTGCCTCTGGGCGGCTGCATACACACCCGAGTCAGAATATCTGCACACACACTCTGAGTGAAAATATTCGCACTGCCTCTGGCTGCTGGCCCATGTGTTCCTTTCCTTCCATTCACTCTGCTTCAACCATGATGTCCATATAAGGGAAGCACTGGCCCTAAAGGCATTTGAATTATTTCACTTAGAAAGGTCAGTGTCATGTGTTTTTAAAAAAACATTAGCTTAAACTCTACTTGATTTATTAAATACTCTAAATACTATAGGTGACTATTTCCTATTTTTGTGGGATAAACACCAAGCGTGCTTAATGCATTTCTATAAAAGAAAAATGGCAACAATCAAATGAAGACATACTAGAACATTCACATTTTAAAAATATTTTTCTGAAGACTAATAATGCACCCCTTTTCAAAGGCATTTAGCATCCACTTAACAGTAATTGCCACCACTGAGAAAACATGATGAATTTTAGATACGAGCATAGAGAACTTTAAGTGAATAAGTTTGTTTACGTGTGCATGAGGGTGGGAACGTATGCTTGTGTATGTGTGCGCCTGTTTGTCTATACGCATGTGTCAGGTTGGGTCTTAGATTCCACCTGAAATAACATCTCAGGCTCTGTTCCCCCCGCCACACTCCCTGCCGGTGGATGGGGCCTCTGGCTGCCGATGCGTTGGTGGTTCTCGATGTCCGGGGGTGGATGCTCTGGTGTGTGCTGGCTCACTCTCAGCGGTTAAATACGAAAGGAGAAACATGCAACACACATACACCTGCTGTACTGTCAATGTATCAATCCTGACAAAATGGAAGACTTCCTTCCTGCTTCCCGGCTTCTATCTTCACCTGCCTATACAGCACAGGTCAGTCACCTTCCTCAAGTTCCAAAAAACGAAAAGTGAAGTATGGATCAATACCACTTCTGTCAGGTATTCAGAATCTTACCGTTACATGGAATTTGGACTCAAACCGATGCATTGTCAAATTAATTTTAACTATATAAAAACTGGCACAGCTAACATTGTTTTAATCACCTGACACCAGAGCGGCAGTCTCTTTATTACATGAATATAACCCATAGGAAACAACTACTACAAACTGAATTACTACACTCAGCAAGCTGCAGGCTCTAGGAATCTCCTCCACAGTTAAAGGGCTGTGTTGTCCTGTGCTTTTCTGCCACACGAGACCTGGGAAGCACTGCGGTCACTGCTAACGTTCATACATCTCCTTCAGTATCTTGATGCTTTCGCTGTATCGCAGCTGGTTTTTATTTGAGGCCTCCTTCCATCTGGAGAATCAAAATTATAACTTCAGAAGACCTGTGGATAATTCTGTTAAAGTAATAATTATGAAAGCCTAATGAAATAAAACTGAAAATAAGCTATGCCGATATGTATACTGAACAAAAATATAAATGCAACACTTTGTTTTGTTCCTAATTTGCAGCAGTTTGAAAAAAAAAATCTGTATTCAAAGTGCATATGTCCTTCGAAGATTACAAAATAAATAATTTGTCAGTTTTTTTTCTGTATTAATAATCTACGGCTGGACGATATGGCAAAATATTTGATCATAATTTTTTTTCTTATCAAATGATCTTAAGGGTCACAATGTCGTTCAAGCCCTTGAATAACAATGCTCTATTTTTTCTAAACAATCCCTCAGAATTACTCTTAAACATATTCAGAACATAAAAAGGTGACAACTTGAAAGGACTGTCAACTGAAATCTAATTTAAATAAATAAATATTATGAAATTATTTTTTTGTTGTAGGACGCAGCACTACAAAAAGCCAACACTGCATTTTGTAGTTCATTTTTTCCCCTCTGACTGCCTCGTTTGTTCCAGAGAATGCATTCGACTAGTCAAAAAATTCTAAAATTCATATGTAGAAAACAATAAAATATAACAGGTTTTGAGTTTTTATGACCAAATTGGTTTACTAGTAGTTACGACACATGTGCCAGGTATAATAAATTACACAAATAAAATAGTGCAATACTATTCAAGTCAATGCAAGAAAAAAGTATTTAGGCTACATTACGATATTAAAATTGATGACAATATGAATATTCATAATGATACAATATTTCATATCGCCCCAGCCTTACATATCACCCCGTCATATATTTGTGATGCTCTGGATATGTGAATCAATATCAGATGATTTCACACTTAAGTTGAACAGTGGCACAACACTCCACAGGCCAAAATTAACAACTTAATTAACTCCAAGGAAATGCGCTGTAATATAACAACCAAATTCTTGCCACTCCAGATATGAACATGGGAATTCTTTTCTTGGGGTATCTGTGACCAAGAGAGACTAATGGATCTGTGCCAGTTGTGAGATTTACATTTATGAATTTCTTTTCTATTAATTTTTCAAGCTTAGGTTGAGTGTTGGGTTTATATTCTTGTTCAGTACATATACATACATGTAAATTTATATATGTATATATTATGCACTCAAATATGTATTTGTATACATAAACACTGCAAATATGCATTTATTTTTCTCATGAAAATACATGGATACTGTAATACAAGTACACTACTGATTATACAGTTAGAATGAACTTACTTCTGTCTAATTTTTTTCCATCGTTCCATATGGTTAAATACCAGGGGTATGGACACAGGAACAGTATCAAAGGGCTGGAACAAGTAAATACAAAAGAGAGCTTCATCTACTACCAAAAACCATGAATACATTTCATTCACCCAAGTAGTTTATTCTGTAGTGCTATGTAAAGTGTTCATTGTCCTTCAGAGTGTAAAAGGACAACAAAATTAAACACTGAAATGAATTATTTTTAATCCGGCCGATTTGCTTTCAAACAAAAACGTAACCCACATCATCGTCTGAGATAACACCCTTTACCTTGGCAGCAGTGGATTTCTCTGTAGGAGGGATACGAAGATTTATAGGCTCCCCAGAGGGACCAATAGGAGAGGGGGAAGGTGGGGGCAGCCGATACACGTTTTGTCCCTTTCCATTGAGCATGTCCACAACCTAAGGTGCAGAAAAAGGAATAACTGCAACTGGAAAAGCATAATATGATGTGACCCATTTAGTACTGAAATATCTTCGTCCATGCATATTCTACAGTTTACAATGCTCAGTTCAAAGCTTTGCACATATATTAGTATTGCACTTTCTTCTTCCTCTCCAAGGCTGTGAGAGGGACTGGAGGAAGCTGCCCGCTCCCTGACTGTGGGGTTATTCCGCATCCAGGCCCGGCAGATAGGATAAAGAGGGGTGCTGGTGTTGAACTGAGCCAGATCCACACTGCGGTCAAACAGCTTGATGATGTAGGCATCTGGGGGGGTTCAGAAGAGTAAGCGAAGCAGGGTTGGTGGCAGGAGGTATATGTGGCAGAGGACAATGAAAACAACATAAAAGGAATCTGAAGGGAAGATGGGAAGAGTTACACACAAAACCTCCCAATTCTTATTATACACTGGCTGCACTCAGTAAGACATTTACTTTGCTTGTGCTGGTTGCTCTCCGTCAATCCATCATCCATCTCCTTGCGTTTCTTCCGTCGATGCTGTGGAAATCGTGATGATGGTCTGTAACATCAAGCAAATTGATCATTTGTTACAAGTTTAAATGATCATTTTCTGGTGAATATTGAACATTAGACCTAAGACACCATGAACAAAAAAAAAATAACCTGACTCACCGCTTCCCAGCAGAAGACGGAGACAAATCTCTGTGAAGTACACATCAGTATCAGCCAAGACAGGCTTTCATTTTACAGTCAAAGTACTTTTTATAATAATGAGAGGTCAGCTACTGACCTTAAACTACCAAACCCAATACATTTGAATCTAATGGAAAGAAACATTATCATCCACTTGTAGATATCTTCAAAAGTCTTTAGAGCTCCTCTGTAATTGACCTGTTTTGTATACAGGCTATGAGTGCTGCAGACCACAAGTTTTCAAATACTGCACACACCTGTTATGTCATATTTATGCTGTATTATGTTGACATTTAGCAAAAGCGTGAATCTTAAATCAAGGGCACTCATATACATTATAATGTTTTTATAGATTATTATCATTGGAATATTTTTTTAAAAAGACCATTTCATTTACATTTTATATATAAAAAAGTTAATCATACTTGCTCAGAGAATCTGTTGCCATCTTTCCAGAATCATCTTCATTTTGTTCTCTGAAACACAGCAATATAAGGCAGAAAGAGATCACCACAGCAATAATTGTAGTATTTGAGAATATAATCAGAGTACAGGCAACAAAATAATTAGACAGGGATAAACTGACCGCTCACTATCACTCTTTTCAACAAGACCTTGCAGCACAGCATCCAGGCGTCCCCGCGCTCCTGTTGTTTCTGCATCTTCCATAGCATTGGAAGACAAACATGCTGTAATATTCAAGCACTGTACGTTTGCTCTTTAGGCCTTGCACAGGTGTTAAAACGTATCCTCTCACCTGCCTTTTCTGCTTTGATTTTCACATGCAGCATTCTTGAAAATCGAAGACACCTAACAGTCACAAACCACATATAAAGCAGAGGAGTCAAACTCAAATACTTATCAATCCCCCTTCCCGAATTGTTCAGGCAGTGCAGTATTAAGTCGACTGTATTAGCTAGTTAGTAATGACCTACTGAAACGATCCTTGAAATATGGCATTAAAAAAAACTATGCATGAGGACAGAAGGAACTACTCTACCGATATTCAATTCGCTTTACTACCCTTTCTGAATACAACGGTTTGCTAACAATGAAAACTCTGTTAAACTAACACGCTATATATAAAATAAACATTACCATATTTACTAATTACGTCTACCTCTGAACATTTATGTAAAATATCAGTCAACCACGAACTAGCAGTAAAATACAAACCATATGTTTACTGTCCCTGCGATTATAGTGGCTATATAAATACTGCTTAGCGAGATAAGTAGTCCATTACGACATATTTAGGTACCATCCCATTACGGGACTGATAAACAAGAGCAGGTAACTACCAATAATAATACAGTCATTATTATTCAGCGCGCTTCCCAATGCTGGGGTTTAAATACTTACTTAACTGACAAGGCTAACGAACTTACCGTACAAGTCAGCAAAAATATTGCAGCGAGCTTCCCAGTTGGTGGCGAACCTAACTAGTGATGGTACCGTACCTGGTTCTGTAAATATACAGTATAATATGTCAACCAGAAATCTACCTAAATATCTGCTTATTGTACATCATACAAAGATAGACCTCGTTTAGAAAAGTGTACATCGAGCAATCGCTACCCTAAACAACACTGGGAATTAAACTTATTTTTGTTTATATAAATAGCTACATTTACTCTCCAGTCTCCTGCGACGGACTTTCCTCTTCCGCGCGCAATCGGATTAGTTTTCGTTTATTGGTTGAATTAAGGGACAACCTCTTAAGATCATTGGTGTTCTGCAGTTTCACTCACTAAACTCCTGTATTCATATTGGTCAATGCTCATCCTTGCGCAATTTCATTGACTGATACTACATTTCCCATGATCCTAGTCATGACAACCTGCGAAAACGTCTATATGATATTAAATACTAACTCATTCTAACTCTTTCTTTCAATGTGTATTTAGTAGTGCATAATTAAATGGTACTTTTAGCGGAAATTAAAGAAGTAAAACATTATTGTTGGTTTTACTTGTAGTTGCTCGGCAACCACACATCTTTGAGTTTTGCGCGGTTTAGCTAGTAGCAGTTGCAACAGGAACGGAAAAGGAGACGAGATTATTGCAAAGTGGACAAAGCGGAATGCAGCCATCATTTGGTTTCTTAAATAGGTGCTGTATACTGCGGCATGTGATATGCTTTATAGTTAAAGTGATTACGTAACTGTTTCCAGACAAATACTTGCGTAACTTTAAGTATTTAACATGCATTCTGCTAGTTACTCTAAAACATATTTCTTAAATTTTATTAATATACTTAAGTGAGAAGCGTTGTGCGATTTTATGTATGACGTTTTTTCGTCTTACATGTCCGATCAGTTACTCGCATATACGCGTATGTCATATTATTCTTTGTTATTTTGGACATATGTGTCTTAATTCTGATTTTTGTTAAAACTTAGATTGCGTGAACATAGAGCCATATCGGTGACTGTTGAATTGAGCTGCTATGAAGTCCAGGTAATAACACCCTTACGTTGTCTGTAAGAATGGTTCGTGAAATTTAATGATTAAATGAGGAAATTCTGCCCATTTTTTGCTGATGATTATCTTTCTCCTCAGTGGTGCGATATTCACCAAAAGGAATCCATTCCCCACAAATCCTGCCTTACCCAAAACTCATTACAACCCCTCTCTCATCCAGAAACTTTCTAAGCAGCAGAAGAAAACGGTAACACATGAAAGAAAAAAAAGGCTATGCACATTTAAACGGTTAAAAATTAAATTTATTTTAAAAAGTTATTTTGTTCATTTATACATATTTGAATGTCTCATTTATATTATGGTTCACTTATTTCTGTTTGCTTATTATAGAGCCTAAGTCCAGTACGTGTAGCTCAAGCACCCAGCCCACCTCTACCCTGCAGTGATTCAATCAGTGAGGAAGACCAGCTGTCCCTTGCAGCATCCAGTTGTTTTCACCATAGCCTTCCTCCCTCTAAGGAGCTGCATTCCAGCTTCTCTGAGTCATGGCCTTCTACTGACCGGCAGTCCTTCCTAGAAACTGAGGCTCCGGCAGGGCCTGTCCCCTTAGGAGCACCCCAGGTGTTTGACACAGCCAAAAGTGAAGAGGATTCTGTCTTGGCAAAGTATTTTATGTCCAATTCAATTCTTTATTGTTGTCATTGTACAAGGCAGTGCAGCGAAATTGAGTTGGCAGTTCTCTGAGCGGTGCAAAAAAATAAGACAGGGCATGTAAATGTGAGCAATATATACAAAATAACCAATACATATGTGCAAAAGTACAAAGGTGATAAATTGTATGTAGTGCAAGTCTTTTTGTTCCCGCTTCAGCCTGGTTACCTCATTGGGCTAAAAACTGTGCTTAGGTCTGATCGTATGGGTTTTAATGGCCCAGCATCTGTTCATCTGTTTTTTATTTTATTTTTATCTTGTTGCTTAGGGGACAGATCTTGTACTTTACTAAAACAAATGAAGCTAATGTGCTATTAATGCATTTCCAGGTATATTGAACGTTTTCGGCACGGGAGGCCTCAGAGTCGAGAGGAGAGGAAACACTCACTGGCCATGGATGGCAGGCAGTCCTTCTGGTGGTTAACTTCACCCCCTTCCCGGCCCGCCTCCTCCCAGTCACAGTCCGTACAGCAAGGTATCCCTGCCCGAAATGCTTGTTGGTTTTGTTGGTGAGCATGGAAATGTTCTTTGTCTCTGCTGACTTTAGTTAAATCATTTTGAAGTTGCTACATAGATCATGTTCATTTCTTCATTGACTCACTATTTAAATATTGTTTCTTTTTATTTTCTGTATGAGTGTATATATGGAGTGGATTTTGTGCCACCTTGAAATGCAAACATAACAGACAGTCACTTAAGGTGTAATTAAGGCAACAGCCACTACATCTCAACTGTGCCCCTGTTAATAGGCTACTACCTCACTTCAGAATGTCTTTTAGAGTAATATATAAGCAAGAAATATCCTCTCTGCTCCATCAGGTAGAAAGTAATGCTGCGAGCGAGGATTTTGTCATGTATAAGATAGCGTTGCTCCTAGAATACTTGCAACAAGTGCTTGATGTAACAGGCCACGTTTTCCAGGACACCACAGTAGCTTTTAGGTTTCTAATGCGTGTTCCACGGGCAAGATCTTGACCTATTGTCTCAGTCCATATCCTTGATGACACACCCGTTTGCTAGGCAGCTGTGATTGGACCATTCTCTTTAGAAATCTGTGCGAAAAGAAAATGGGAAACTCATTTTTCTAACCATGTTGCAATCCATAGAAATTGCTTGTGATACATTAGCCTAGGGTGTGGGATCCACAAGTAATATTCTTTATTCGTTGTTTATAATTTATTATTATTATTATTTTATAAGCAATAACAAATCCATTGTAATGGAGAAATTGTAAATCTGTCTCACCCAGTCTCCATGTCCATGTTTAGATGAAGAAACTGTGCTGGGTCTGGCTGGGCCCTGCCTGCTCAGTCCTCCTTGCCCACATCTCTTTGACCATGAGTACACCATCATGGTTAGTATGCTGGAGATATAATATCTTTGATCCCACAACCCTGAACAGGACAAGCAGTTACAGAATATTGATTGCTATTATTAATTCAAAGAAATATTAGTGAGAAAAATCTGTCTTTTCATTTTAATGATCATGCGTGCCAGTAAAAATAGCTCTGTGGGCTGACTATTGCCCTGGTTAGTTCGTGATGGTTGGTTTTATAAAAACACAAATAAAATAATATGCAGTGTTTTCCTCTTCACAATTCACTTTAATGGCTCTTTTTTTCAATTTTGATGGGTTGGTACCCCAAATTGGGTTATTTTCTGCCTGGTGCCCGTAGCTGGCATGATAAGCTCCAGACCTCTGACCCTGTGATGGATGGATGGATGGGGTTCTTTTTAAATGTATCTATCGAGTCTGTTCCACCATCCAAATTAGCAAGTAATTCCATTCTTTATATATGAATTAGAATGTGTTCAACATCAGCAGTACTATTTTATATAGTACCCTTAAATTCGTCTATTTTGCCTAATTGGAATTATGGATAATAATGATTTAGTTAAGTTCACGCGCGCGCACACACACACACACACTGTAAAGTAGCAAGTTGCCTTTGGGGTGTATATGGTCTGGTGAATGCTTTCAAAGCTAAGACAGGTCTGCTGACTATATTCTTTGTCCTGCAGTGTCTGTCAGATTCAAACTGTGATGCTGGAGAACCAGAGATCCTGCATTTACAAGAGAGGACCAGCAGGCTTCTGCAGAAAAGGTACTATTAAGCTAAAATGCAATGCTAAACCATTCTGTTCCATAGTTCCGTTTCCCCCTCCCCATTTCATAGACGCATGACCTGCAGATACTATAATGACAATATCAAAGAGTTATCGGTCTGTTCTTAACCATGTATTTTTAGGTTTTTCGCTGATATGGAATAATGCAATCCATCCATCCATCCTTCATGACTGCTTTTTCAGTAGAGGGTCCCAATGAAATGATGATAATCAGAATCATTGGTCTCATTTATCAACCATGTGTATGAACAGTTTTGTGCGTAAACTGCATATAATGCACAACTTCACACATGGTATGGTATTTATAAATTTTTCTATATGTTGAAATGTGTATGTGTTTATGAACACTCCTGATCATGTACACACAAACCTGTAGCGGCAGATAAGCGAAGTAAAATTAATTGGCACATAGGATCAATTGACAAAGAGAATAATCTAGTTGTGTTCACTGTATGTGCAGGCAGGTCATGCCAATGATTTATAACATCCATCCATCCATCCATTTTCTATACCCGCTGATCCTACTGGGTCGCGGGGGGTCCGGAGCCTACCCGGAAGCAACGGGCACGAGGCAGGGAACAACCCTGGACAGGGG